>LGSM01000235.1:0-48037 GCA_001314345.1 Phytophthora multivora | reverse complement strand
CGCAGACAGCGACTAGCACTGGAGCCAACAGCAACGCGACACTGATGGTACGCATTCCGAAGTACTTTGGGACTTGAGCAGGAGTCGACGAATTTTGAACTGTGAGTCGATCCACAATCGATAGACTCGAGTCCACCAATGCATCGGGTGCTTTGGTGCTTGAGGTCAACGACTTGTGCCACTGTTGATGCTGCATCTGGTTGAAGCTGAAGTTTAAGGCTCACCGGAGCTGAGTTACTCGGTGGAGTGTCTGCAGTGAGCAATTTCTACGCAGCACGAGCAAAAGTTTATGCTGATCATTGAGTTGAAGCTCTGCCACATACGAGATATTATCCACTGGATAATATCCTGCTCCAAATCGGCATTATGTAAGCAAATACCTATTTCTACTCCCATTTTCATTGGATCCGAGCGAAAATGGGGCGTGGCGAGTACTACCGCAACAAGTACGGCGGCGGTGGCCGCGGAGGAGGACGAGGAGGACGAGGTGGTCGGGGTCGTGGCCGAGGAGACAGCGAAGACTACAACCGAGGCAATGGCAGCCGCTACAACGACCGCGCACGGACACCTGCCGTTACGGCATCGTGGGAACAATTGGGCCAAGTCCTGCAGGAAATCCACAATCGAAACTACGGCGCGTACCATGAACTCGAGCGCGTGTTCGAGTGCCTGCACTTCTCTATGGAATTCGACCATATCCAGGGCGACCCGTACGCCAGTCCGTCGCGGGCCCACGTCACGGTCTCCGCCGGGTCGGCCGCCTTCCCGGTCGAAATGTACCAGGACAAGACCCGTAACGTGGCTTTATGCGACTATTTGACGAGGACGTTTGCGGCCAGTGCCCGTAGCTGCGGGGCCGACGCTAAAACGCAGAGTAATTCTTGGCAGGGGGCCAAGGGCGGAGATATCTCCATTGACACGCCCGGCCAGCACGTGATCGAGCGCTCGAGCGTCAATTTACTGGCCAATGGAGACGTGGAGGCGAGATTCAATATCAACTTACCGGCTCGTGGTCGTAGCATTTGTGGAGATTGGGCGTACACAATTTTGGTCGAAACGCTGCCGAAGCTGGTGGAGCAGTCGTTGATGCTAAAAAGTCTGGATGTGGGGCACTTGTGGGAGCATTTGCACTCCGCAGAGGACCAGGAGACGCTGAGGGGAATGCTCAAGGGCGAGGGGCTTGTGGGCTTCGTGCGTGATGGAGCTGTTCTACCGCGACAGTCAGGAGCGTCGGATCTACCGTTAAGTAACGATACGGCGATTCCGTTCAAGTCTCCTGCGTCGTTGAGTCGATCGTTCACCCTGCCGAACTGTGGAGTTGTCACGGGTATGGGCATTCCGGAAGGAGTTACTTTATTCGTCGGTGGAGGATTCCACGGCAAGAGTACGGTACTTAAGGCGCTGGAAGTCGGTGTGTACAACCACGTACCGTCGGACGGACGGGAGTTCGTGGTGGTGGATCCGAACGCAGTCAAGATCCGATCGGAGGATTCACGCAGCGTGGCGTGTACCGACATCAGCGCTTTCATCGACAACCTGCCGTTCAAGCAGGACACGACGCGCTTCTCAACCGCGGACGCTTCCGGAAGTACCTCGCAGGCAGCGAACATTGTCGAAGCACTGGAAGTTGGAGCTTCGACGCTGTTGATTGACGAAGACACGTGCGCGACGAACTTCATGATTCGCGACTGGAAAATGCAGCAGCTGGTGGCCAAGGACAAGGAGCCGATCACGCCGTTCATCTCCAAGGTGCAGGCGCTGTACAAGCAACGAGGAGTCTCGTCGGTGCTGGTCATTGGTGGCGCGGGCGATTACTTCTCTGTCGCTGATCATGTGATCATGATGGACTCGTACGAGCCTCGAGATGTGACCGCCGAGGCCAAGAAGATCGCTCGTGAACATGGCGAAATCCGACAGGACGAGGAATTTGGCGGCTTCAAGCCGCGGATTCCGCTGAATCGCGGCTTTGGAGTCAATGGCAAGGTTGTCTCGCGGGGTTTCGACAAAATTCAATACGGAGAGGTACTGAATACTGTACCTGGTGGGAGGATATTTTTGCGTTGGCTAACGAACGATGTTGTGTAGGTGGATTTGGACTTGAGCTGTGTGGAGCAGATCGTGGAGCCTAGCCAAGTGCGCGCCATTGCTGATGCGATTCAAAAGGCCCGCTCGTTTATGGATGGCAAGAGGACGCTCGAGGTACGGATGGGTTCGGTAACTTGTGCGTTGTATGTGGCTCAACCTTTTTGTGACTGCAGGAGGTGCTGAACAAGCTCGAAAGCGAAATGGACCGCACAGGCCTGGATGCTGTTGGTTTCCACCACAAGTCTGGGTTTTACACGAGACCTCGAAAGCTGGAGGTGCGTGACAGTCTGTTTTTCACTCGTATTGTGTTGGGTACTAACATGCGGGTGAATTTTGATGTGCGTGTAGTTGGCTGCTGCGATCAATCGCCTGCGGACAGCCACGATGACTCAGTAGATAACCAACATCATGTCCACCACACAGATAGCAAAGGTCATGGCGGCTAAACAAGCGCGACACCTGACGTCCCTTCTTCTTCCACTTCTTCTCCTTCGGGTTCATCTGACTTCTTCTCTTCAGCACTGTCACTTCCTGCCAGTCTTCGACGCTTGCCTGAGCTCAAATGAAGAGAAGTACCGTCGCTAACGTGACTGTCTGAACCTGTAGCCCCCAGTGAGTTATCGAATGAAAGCGCGTCTCCATCTGCCAAGCACAGACACAACTACGTTAGTTCAACTCACAACCGACATGGGAGAGAGATATCATAGGCTACGTACACGTAGACACAAGGAACGTGGTGTCATCCTGACCACTGGCCACGTCGTCAGTGACCTCACGGGCGATCGGAGCTGAAGCAACGCCACCGAGACGCTTGCACGTTCGCTTGTTGTGTCCTTTGATACCGCATACACTGCACGAGAGCTTCTCCTGCTTCGGGTCTCCAAACTGCTGAATCTGCTGCACCTTCCGCGGACGTCCACGGGTCTTTGGGAGCGGCTGCGGGATCGTAACTCCGTCAGAAGGCACCGTTTCAATGTCAATTGGCGTGATACGCCCAGCGTAGAGAGTCTTCAGAGACGTCATGAGGAAGATACGAGGGATGACATCCGTCCTCAGCATTCCAGCGTGAGTCACTGCAAGGAACACGTGCAGACACGGGAAGCGAGACACGTCGTACTCGCCGCAGGTGCACGTCTGCTTGGCGAAGTTAACCACGCGCCCAGCGCTCGTCTGTTGGTCGATGACCTCAAATTCACTCTCGGAGGTGCGCACCACATCGAAACGAGACGCTTCGCCTTCGTATTCCGCCGCGAGGGAGTGAAACTCGGCTGGATACTCCGAGCTGAGGTGTCCGTAGCGTTCGTAGCGCTGGAAAAGAGTCCGAGCCACCTGCGAGACCCACCCCGCGAGGATCATCAGCGGCGCCTTGGCACACAGCGCTTCCATCCACTGCATCGATGCATCCAAAGCCAGACTACCGGTAGGGCCACTCGAAGCAGGAGTCGAAGTGCCCGAAGTTGGTTCAGTTGCAGCGTGAGCTGGACTGCGGATGAAGATTTCCACTTCGTTCGACTGCGGACAGTTGGGGAACACGGAGTGGGCAGAGCGACTGAGCTCTTCGCCGCGGTTGTGCACTAGCGACGTCACGGAGCGCTCCAAGTCCGGGAAAGCGCGTCGAAGCTGCTGCAGGAAGAACCGCCAGTCGTTCTCCGTCTCTGCTGGCGCGAGACCAATCGCCATCGGCACATTCTCCCCCATGGCATCTTGAGCGGTCGCTGTAAACACCACTCCCCCAAAGGCCGACGTTACCAGAAAGACACTGAGCAGCATGGACCCTCGACAGTATCTCAGCGCGTCATGCAGCGGCTTCGGACACAGAAAAGCCCTCGCGAAGATCTTGGCGTTGGGGTTATTAGCCGGCGGTGGGATCTGCGGGTCTTGATGCTCGAAAGCCACCAAACTGCCGGCGTTTGTATCTGCGAACGACTGCAAATACCCTTCCAGCTTCATGTACGAGGACGAATCCTCTTCCTTCCGTTGCTTCCTGAACGCACTGAGTGCTCTCCACGCCGTCATGTAGGACGGTTTCACGCCAAACTTGGCCTTCATAATGTCGCTGACGTCCTTGGGCTTGACGGCGTCGCGTCCTCCTCTGGAATGGGCCAATTGGCCCATAAACGGCAGTGCCGTCTCTAATAAAGCTGAGGCTGTGACTGCAGACGAGTGGCTCTTGTCTCCTGAGCTTGAAGCAGCTGTAGCGGCTTCCGTGTTAGCGGCCAGTCGAGCGTGAAGCACTGTACACGTCGGGGAGTGGTTGACGTTGGCTCTGGTGACGTACACGCGGCCATTGGCGTGGCGGTTGGCCGACACGACGAAGTCGCACACTGGCGCGGCAATTGCTGCTACTTCAGAGTCCGTATCAGCTCCCGATCGGCGCTTCCGCTGTCGCCAGGACGGACAACGGGCTTCGACTCGTTGCGGACTGCTGTGCTGCATGTAATAGGGGGCGTTTCTCTGCACGGAGAGCACTTTAAGAGCTCGGCGGAGCTCGTTCATGTCGTCGTAGCTCTCTTCGAACGGCGCGAACCGTGAGACGCCTGTGGTGAGGCCTAGAGAGGCCGCAGCAGCCTCCGACTTGGGGGAAGACGCGACGTAGAGTGACTCGGGCACGTTTGTGACTTCCAGCGCATCGTTAGAAGCCGCGGGGGCATCAAGAGAAGCATCCGCGCCGGATGCAGCAGGTGGAGACGTCGGGAGTGACGCAGAGACGGCCAGAGCTGCTTGATCAGCAGATGATGGCATACCAGTAATTTACCCGGCTAGAATGAGAATATCGGGAATATGAGGGGGATTCTATAGACGGAAAAGAGTGGATAAGTAACGATATGAAGTGGAGGGTGTAATAACCACGAATAGATTTGTGCAAAAACATACTTAGTAGTTGTGATTTTCATGTTGAAGTCGATTAGCCAATGATAAGCCACAGCTTAATCTCAGCGCAATTTTTTTTTTTATCTTTTTCCTCTTCTCCTAAAAATGAAAAAAAGAAGAAGAAAAAGACGTTACGTCCATAATACTGTCCACACCACTAACACTATTTTCTCATCAGTATCGCGCGCTCGGCATCTTCCTTGGGCATCCCAACATTTTGAAGATCCAACCGCGCCTTGGCCTTGTGGAATTGGACATTCACCTGTAGCATCTCCTTCTGGCCTTGTAGAATACAGTCGTTCTCCTCCAGCAGAAATTTGACCACGTTATTATTCATCTTCTTCTTGGATGATTCTGGGGGATCTTTTACAGTCGTTTCGAGTAGTAGAGGCCCGTTCACGTTCCATCCGCTGAAGCCAGCCGTCTCGTAGATCATAGTGCGGGACACCGTATCCGTGGCACTTGCTCGTGCTGCCATCGTGTTGTCGATTTCGCCACAGATGCGCTTGCTACTGCGCTGCTGGCTGCCAGAACGCTTTTCCTTGCGTCTGGGTGTGTCTTCTTCATCACTAGCGGCAGAGCTTCGTTGACTCGATTCCGATTCTTCAGAAGGAACGCCTTCAAGCACCGGCATCAGGCGTCCGTAATACGGAAACAGTTCTCGCACGTCCTTCTCCACATTGTCACTAACCTTGCACGCGTATGCTTACCAGAAATCAACGCATAGTGGTTGGTCTTCGCAAGCCATTTCGCAAGTAGCTCCTCCGACACCGGGTCTGTGCGGTTAGTCAACTGCTTGCTACGCGTAGATCTGTGCATCACTGGCACTTGCGTCGTCCACAGTGTTTTGAAGAATGAAGCGGGGTCAACCCGACGTTAAAGTTGGGACGAGAAAGCGTCTTTATTCCAATGACGTTCCTTAGCGGCGGGTCTCAAGTCTCGGCCTTAGGTCTTCTGATCTTTATGTTGAAGTGATTACCCAATACAACGATCTGACCAATACACGGAACTAAAACAACGAAAAGCTGAATCTCCTTACGACTTCCGACGTAAACTCATAGCCGCTATGAGTCATAGCGGGGCAGCATAGTCAATATCTCCATCCGAATAGCCGTACTCCTTTAACTTGCGTCGGAGCTCCAGCTTGTCCACCCTCGTCTTCATTGTCTCCCGTTCGTGCTTAGCTTCGAGGTCACACTTGTTCAGGGCTTCCTCGTACTTCAACTTTTGATCAGCAAAACGCTGAGCCGTCTTCTCATCAACACGTGTGGATCATCATCGCCGTATTCCTCGGCCACGACAAGGGAGAGGCTAGATAGTTTCCATCCTGAAAACAGAGCGCTATCCCCCCATGTTCTTGCGCCACTTCAGGAGCTCTGGTCGCATAAGACGACGAAGGGTGAGAGTTCTCTCGTCCTTCTTGCTTCTTCAGACCCTTCTCCGGCATGACAGAAGGACCACAAAGCAGTTGTCGTTTCCCCTGAGCACGTTGCAGTGGAATCATTTCGGTCTCAGCAGTTCTAGCTCTGCTCTGGGAATTGCTGCTTGCGTTGTGCTTCAGCTCCACACGGCTTTCGCCCACAGCGCCACCCACCAAGTCACTGCTCTCGAAGAGAGAACTTTCGGGTAAGGAAGGAGCTCACTAACTGGAAACGAGAAGTTGTCTCATCGGTAGCCTGCTGGCTCACTCGTGGTTTAAAGGAGGCGGGATCATGGGCTGGTCCCAGGCTATCGATAGGAAGAAATCTGGATGTTCATCCCCAGCGGAGCTACTCGTGCGCTGGCTGCTGGCGCCTGGCAACTACAAGCGGTGGACGTCGCAGGCGAAGTCTCCTCTTCAGGAGGAAATAGTGCAGCTCATGACAGCCCACGGCATCCGAGACCCAGCTATACATCTGCGAGAAAATATCTGATGCAACAGAGACAGTTGAAGCGTTTCCTCGAGCATAAGGCGGGCCAGACAGTCGAGAAAACGGTGCTGCGGAAGTGTTCCATCTTTCGGGAGCTGTCTGTGCTGTTCAAGAAAGCGTGTTGTTCTGTAGCGTCGGGTCTCAGTCTACCAATCGTTTGGCCCAGTACTTTCGATCCTTCTGTATTAAACCTCGCTGGGAAGAGACCATGAGCACAATCAAAGCACACCGGTACCTCAGGGTTCACTCCTCACGACACCAGTCAGTCCCATCATCGTATCTCCATGTATTGAACAATTGACCCCCAATTTAATCCCTTCCTTCCTGGGCAACAGTCAGCGAATGCAACTGATCCGACGAAACCATACGCGGGTTCTTTTTACAGAAACTCACAAACTCGCGCATCTTCATCTTCGTCTCTGGCGGGCAGGACTTGATGGCAGTCTGCACTTTCGGGTGAGTCAGGATCTTCGTCAATGCAACAGAAAATTTGGGTGAAAACGGCGGTGCAATACGCCCGAACAGCATCGTAATGAAGTTGCGCAATAGAGCTTGGTCCAGCTCCAGCGTGTTCGTAAACACAAACTCCAGTACCGGCAGGACGTAGCCGCTAGTGATCATGAAAACCATACACCGAAGTGTCTCCCGCTTCAGCTCCAGCGCCTTTACTGGGTTAATGTCAGGGTGCAACCGAAGCGACGTCACTAACACGTCGAAAGAAATCGGCCACTGAGCAACGTGAAGCTTGATAGCTGCCTTCAATATCCGAAGCAGGCTAGGGAAGCAAATGTGCAGGGGCGTACTGCTGAAGAATTCAGGAGACTTGAGGATGACCTCCAACCAGTGCAGTGCACCCATAGACACAACAGGAACGGACATCACCGAGATCAGCTTGTCCACCACTCCCGACTGGTTCATCTGTTAGCGATGTATAAGAACAAGAACAAGTACCTGTTAGCTACATACCAATACTTTACGATGAAACTACACAGAACTCACATTGTAACCGAGCGTGTGGTCCGACTTGCAGATCGCTGAAGCTTCCATCAGCGCCTTCTTCGTGGACTCAACGCCGTCACCATCCACTTCAACCTGATCTGACGATGTCTGGACTCCAGTTTGCAGCAAACTTCGCTCATCTTTCGTGGACGCAGCGTAAGCCAACAGGAACAAACAGTTTTGCACAAACGTCGGCGAGATCGAGTCGGACGGGTTGAAAAGTCGATCTAGCAGACTCGATAGAACCTAAGCATAACATTCACAGCATGACTGAATTAACCCTTCATTCGCCTACGATCCACTCCCACAAAACAATAATCGTACCATTGGGTCGCGCAGGTGAGCCACTGGCGGTGGGGTTTTCGACGACTGATACTCCTTGGCTAGCGTCTCAGCACTCAGCTCTGAACACCTCTTGGTCTTTACGATCGACAAGATCGCGTCACAGAACTTCGGGTTCGCGTTATAAATGTAGCTCCGGCGTAAAATGTGGAAGGGAACGATCTTCGCGCCAAATCTGCTGCTTGCAGTCTCTTGCAGCTCGCCGCGTACGCGATTCAGTTTTGAGCGGACCATCCGGATGTGAGTGTGTTCAGCGGTGGTCGCTTCAGCGTCCTTCAGCATCGAGTACAGCTTGTCGTCCATGGAGCACAACAGCTCCTGTGCGTAGACGTACGAATGCGAAGACTGACAGCAAACCTTGTTGAGTGCTGCAATGTCCTCCACCACCTCTTCTTCGTTTGCAAAAGGGATCTGTTCAAATAAATCATACGCATTAGTTTCATGCTGCAAGACGAGAGTCGAACACTTGCACTTACTCGGCTAAAGGCGTCTATCAGCACACCGCTAAACACGGGGAAAAACGCGTTCGCGCTTGTGATGGACGCAATTTCCTTGTGGTGACCAGCCTCAGAAATTCGTCGGATCGCATACTGCAGCAACGTGCACGTCTGAATCATTTCAAAACGACATTCATCAGCAAACCGCAGTTCTTAACCTCCACAGTGTTATTCGTATACAAACCTTGTGCGTTTCTGCGAGCTCAATCAGCATGAGTCGCCACTTTCGGTCGTTCAGCATCTGTGTGAGCCATTCCGGTTCCACCGCCGAGCCACTTAGCACATTGGACACGAGTTTCGGGTCGTAGTTCTCATTAATGACGTCTTTCAAATGGCTAAACAGAATCTCCTCTGCAGGGTCCCACGATGCTCCTTTGTTGGCAATCACCGCTCCTTCATTCACATCAAACGTCATCTTGTTCTCCAACGCCGTCGTCGACACTGGTAGCATATCCAACCAGGAAGCCACAAGGCCAATCATTTGAGCATGACCACGGTACGAGGACGACAGCTTCTCCACGAGAATTTCAGGCCCATTGGAGTCCGTGTGAGCTCTCAAGAAGCCGTTAATAACCGCCAACACATTGGCCTCCATAATTGCATCAGTCTTGGACAGCTCCTGCAACAGCCTGGTCGCTTCTTTCCCGTCCTCTGTATCCTTCTCTTCAATGTCCTTGGAAATATCATTGCTCTGCTCCTCATCGTCCCAGATAATGAGTCGTTTCTCATCCTGTCTTCTTCTCTTCCTCTGTGGCTCCACCGTCACGTGCTCCTTCTCTCTCTTAACCTTCTTCTTCTTCTTCTTGTGGGTTGTGACCTCTGCGGCAGCCTCGTGTTCCTGAGTCTGATTCTTCGCATCATCCTTCTGATTCTGGATCTGATTCTCCTCAGACTCAGCCTTCTCCTCCGCTTCCTCGCTCTTCCTGGTCTTGTGGTGCTTGTGCTTCTCTTTGGCAGCTGCATGGGGTTTAATCTCCACTCCTTCAGGCTTCTGCCACTGGGTCTTCCTCGTCGCGCGATTGTAGTAGTAGGCACGTTCGTTCTTGGGGTCCCACAGCTCCTCCCACTCGGTCTTCTTGGCACTAGACGTAGCAGCTGCTGCAGCGCCAGGCTCCTCTCCATCGAAACCTGCGGGCTTCTCCCATGCGCTCTGCTTCGTGCTCTTGTTGTAGTAGTACGTGCGGCCCTCCTTGGTCACGTGTGCGCTCCAGACGCTCGTCATGGTCGTCCAAGTTTCACTGGCGAATTGTATGCTGCGGATAGCAAGGAAGTAAAAGTTGGACGATAATTGGTTAATATGATTTGTGGCGAATAAGAGAAAACAAAATTTCGGATTGGTTGAAATGACACATGGCTACAGCTTTGCGTCAACCAAGAGCGATACACAATCGAATTTTCTAGCAAAGTGTCGGGATGTCCGGAGACGAAGGCGAGAAGCTGCACAGCGGCTACCATGGCTGGATGAAGACGATCCCCAAGACGTCGCAGGTTTGCTACTGTTTTTGGTTCTATGCAGGCCATTTGGGGGCTGATATTGACGAGAAACCCGGAATTCCGTGGTAGGACTTCACCCCCATCCGGATCAACAATGCGACGGCGGTGGCGGCTCCTGTGAATCGGAGCGACTCCAGCTCCGTCTGGAACAGTGCGGGCACTTGGTACGCTTAGGGGTTACTGGTTTGTGTTGGTGTTTGAGGGGATCTGACTGGGGATTTTTTTTCTTTCTGTGGCTGTGGATCAGGGAGGAACGCGACAAGTCCGAGTGGGCTCGCGAGCGGCTCAAACACCACATCCTGACGTCTTTTAGCTTCGAAGATGAGGCACAGGGACTGTCCATTAAGGCTACGTCCATTGTGCAGTGCGACGGAGAGGCCAAGGTACGTGGAAATTGAGAGTTTTTGGAAGGATCTCGTGTCTGTGGCTGAAATTTAGTGCGGAGCAGCTTGTCTTTAGTCGGGGCAAGAAGCGCTGCGGGTACGAGTTGTCGGTCAAGTTCGCGTGGGAGAGCGGTGACGATGTGTCGGGCCACGTGGAGCTGCAGGACTTTGACGACACGAGCGGAGAGGACTACGACGTGCTCGTTACGGCGGACGGTAGCGGCCAGAGTCAACAAGCTGCCAAGAAGGCTGTGATGAGTAAGGAGCCGGAGCTGCGTAAGCTGCTCGCGCTCTGGAAGCAGGAGTTGCTGGAGCAATAAATCACATCAATACATGTTGTGTACACCCTCGTGTGTGCGGTTTTACAAACGGTTAGCAAGTGATGCTGGAGGCACCAGCGACTCGTTCCGAATGCTGACAAGCGACTTCTCCATCAGACTTGAGAGATCTGCCATGGCGTTGGACGCACGACGAGATTGCGGATACATCATGCGGTATGAGGCGTCGGAGTCTTCTTCGGTGCCGTGCGACGATGAAGACATGTGTAGGGCCCCCTTCGAAAGTTTCCCAGTGCCATTATTTTTTGTCGCTAGCTTGGCTTTCCGCTTCCATTTGCTGGCCTGAAACACACTTCCATTAGTATTTGTTGCTAGTTTGTGGCGATGCGAGACAAGCTGTACCGTTTCACGAAGTTCATCGGTCTCCTTGTCAAGTTTGTGCTGCGCTTCCTTCAGCTCTTCTTCTGTCCGCTCTAACGTCATTTTCTACCGCAAACGTTCGAGTTACTTCACAAGTCCTCCAGGACAATCTCGCATACATCAACGTACCAGCTCCATCAGCTCGTTCTTAGCGTGACTAGTGGCTCGTCGCTCAGTTTCTATCATGCCCCGCAATTGATTCAGGGCAGTCTAACGTGAAAAAGTGGACAAGCAAACCCATTAGCTTCGTCGTTTCAACCGCAAAAGGTTTTAAACGAACGTACCTCATAATCCTGGTCAGATTTCATAACCGATCGATCATGGCGCTGCTTCAGTTGCTCGATCCGCACATCATACTCCGCACGGAGTTCTTGAAGCTCCTGGTCCCTCCGCTTCTGTAATGTTTGTCGCAGTAGCTCCATCTCACGGAGCACAGTGTCCTTTTCAAAACGAAGCAAGTTGTTCACTTCTTGCCACTGCGATCTACTGTCCAATAACTCCTTCTTTTCTGCTTCTTTTGCGGCTACATCCCGGTGTAGTGCAGACGCCGTTAGTTCATTCGCCTCCCTCTCGCTTTTGACCGTTTGCACGGCACGAAGATACCACGGAAGGTGTGCGTCAACTTCACTGCTATTAGCCACAGATTTTGGGTCTTCCCACAGAAACTTCAACGCCTTCTTCGCTGCTTCCAACTCAGATACTAAAGGAGCACTTACGCCTTCCTTCGTACTGACAGTTGCCTCGGCAATAGCCTTGTGAATAGCTTCTGCCTGCGTTTCTTGGAGTCGCGTTGTCAGCTTCGCCAATTCATCAGAAAACTGGCGAAGATCCGACGCGGTTTGGTCAACACCAGACTCAGCTCTTGCATCACTCTGCATTTGGTCAGTGAATTGTGAGCCACTCTGTGTAGCCAACGATGCAGCAAACACGCGGTATTTCTCACACATAGCCTTCTGTGCCTTCAATAGACCATTCACCCGCACCTTTTCAGCCACTTCTTTCTGGACAGCAACGTGGGCAGTAGATAGTTGTTCGTGAAGCTGCGATTGCTCCACCAGTTGAAGCCTTCGCTCCTCTTCCAGCTTCTGAACAGTATGCTGTAAATCAGAACTTAAATCCACTTGGGTTGCCAGCCGAACTTCCAACTCCTCCAGCTCACGAGTCTTCTTTTCTAGTCTGTCTACGACTTGGTCGTATTTCGATTGATCATTCACACGTTGACTGGAAAGCAACTTATCCATCTCCTTGTCTTTTTGAGCCAAGCGTTTCTTCCACTCTTGCTTGTCCTCCTTGGTTTTGTATCTCCACATCGTATCGGTCTCTTGCAGGAGGTCCTTTGTGCGCTTCTTCCACTCTACCCCCGCCAAAGCGAGATCCTTTTGCATGTGAACCCAGCTAACGTTCATTTCACTTTTGACGTCTTTGCGCACTTCTTTCCAATCTGATGCCAATCGCTGGAGACTTTGGCGGCAAGCGCTCAAACACTTTTCTTTCTCAGCCCTGGTTTGCTCAGCAAGCTTTTCTGCCTTTAGCACCCTCATTTCAACATCAGCACGCTTTGATCGCTCTCTTTCCACGGCCTCGTTTGCAGTATTCACCCGACCATTCATCGATTCCGAGAGGTTCTTGTGCATTCGTGATAAATCAGCAAACTCCTTCCTTTGCTTCAAGCTTTCAGTCTTCATATTCTCCATTGTTGCCGTCAACGCCTCTTTGGCAGAAGTCAACTCTCGTACCGTCAATTCCAGTTCGTTTGCCTTTGCTTCTTGGTCCGAACAGCCTTGTTTCGCCTCTTCAACTGTCTCCTGAAGCTTCCGCAGATGAGTATCATACTGTGAAGACACGTTACGCAGTTCACGGGTGTTTTCCTCCTCCATGGCTGACATCTCCGCCTCAAACTGTTCTTCTCGAGCTTGAATCTGGTGTTCCAGTACTGCAATCCGGTTCAGCAGTTCCTTTGTCGACTTTTCGCTTGATTCCACAGACGTGTCAAGGGAGTTTTCAAGCTGAGCTGCAGCTTCAGTAAGACGCGCTAACTGCTCACGAAGATTCTCGTTCGATGTATGGGTGCTAGTAGCCACAGCCTCGCTTTCCTCTTTCTGTTGTACTGCAGACTTGTACTGCTCCTCCAGCGACTGACACTTGCCTTGCAAATCCCTTACTACAGTGCGAAGTCTCCCGAGGTTCTCGTTAGCTTCCTCCAACCTTTGTACAACCGTTCGCTTCCCATCTCTGGACTCTTCATACTCGTTTTTGAGAGCAACGAAAGCTTGGCGCTCGCTTAGCAATTGCTCCTCAACCCGTTTCTTCTCAGCTCTTGCCTCTTCCAGTGAAACCTCCAGTTTCTGGATACCCTTCCTAACGTTCACCATCGCTGCTCGAAATTCAGACTCCTTTCGCTCTTGAAATTCCTGCATGAGTTTCTGCACCCGTTCTTCCGCTCGTAAAGCAGCTTGAGCTTCCTTTGCCTGCAGTTCTGCTTCATGTTGCCGAAGTGGTATACTGTCAACATTTTCTCCCTGTTCCTGTCGCTCTCGTACCGAAAATTTGTCGCTGTGCCAACGGGATTTCGGAGCCACCCGGCCCACTGCATTTCCCGAAACTTGCGAACCCCCTAACTCCTCGTCATCTGCAGATCCAACATTCAAGACGACGACGCTGGGAGTAGGTGGTGCTGGTGGGGGAGGCACTGCCTTTTTCGCTTCTTCTTGTCGTCGGCGGTCTTCTCGTTTTTCTTTTTCGACCAAAGCTCTTTCACGCTCTATCAGACGCCTCTCACGCTCATCAAACTCTTGTTGCAAGCGTTTTTGCGCCATTTGGAGAGATCTCTGCTCTTCTTTCCGCTCTTTTTCACGAGCTGAGTCCTCTGATCGCCTTCTCCGTTCAAACTCTTCCTCCTCCTTTCTATCGATCTTCGCTTTCTCCCACCGAGCAGTTGCAGCATTTGCTGTTTCCAGAGCCATTTGCCGAGCTTGAAGCAGTTCTGTCTGTTGGTTTTCCAATGCACTATCATATTTCTCCTTCAACTCCTGGATCCTTGCGTCTTGCTTCGCGACAAACTCATTTTGCCAGCGCGTACGAGCCTCAAGCTCTTTCTCCTGAGCCCCTTGTCGACTTTGACGAGTCATGGCGTCTTGAAGAGACGTAATCTTGCGCTCGTACTTGTCTTTCATCTCGGCAAGAACATTTTCAAGATTAGCCACCTTCTCCTGCTCCTTTTCCAGAGCATGCCTCCAGTGACCAATCTCTTTTTCTAGGCCCCCAATTTGCTTCTCATGTCGCAGCTTCGATTCTACTTGTTGGGCATCTGCCACCAATGCACGTTCTTCAAGCGATGAGATCTTCTTTTCGGCCTTGTTGAACGCTTCTTGTCTGAACTTCAGCTGGTCAATTGCGCGAGTGAGCTCAGTCTGCTTCGCTTTAACCGCATCTTGGGCTTGCCGTCCAACGTTATCTAGCTGAGTCTGCAGTTGCTTCACTTGATCCTCGCCCCTCAAGGCAATTGCAGCCTTTTCTTGCGTCTGTTCATTCATGTACTGCTCCACTTGCACACCAAACTCTTCGTATCTTCGTTTTAGGTCTTCGTGGTCTTTTTCAGCGAGTGCTGCCATTTGTTGCTCGTGCGCGAGTTCCGACTGTAAACGCGCTAGCTTACTCGGATAGTCTTCGGCTTGTAAGTGCTGTAGAGTTTGCACTACCTCCCGAGTTTTGCTCTCTGACATGGACAGCAAGTGTTTCAAGTGGATTATCTCCTGTTTGCTCGCCTGCGTTTCCAGTTCCAGTTTCTGTCACACAAACAACACTCAGTACCATCCGTAGACAAAATTCCAGTTCAATAAGCCACTCACGTTCTTCGCCTCCTGCAACTGCTTCACACTCTGACCCAGTTCACTTCGCATATCCAGTCCTTCCTTCTCTTTTTGCTGCAAAGTCACTTTCAGAACTCCATACTCCTGCTGCAACGTATCCATGTTTTGAACGTTCTGCTTGAGCGCATCCACCTCTTTCCTCAAGGCGTCTCGCTCTTCAATCACAGCTCTACACCTCGTCTTAAAATCCCCCTCTCGTTTCTTCTGCTCTTGCAGCTCCGTCACTCTCACATCTAACTGGTGGTGCAGCGCCTGAATGTCTCGTTGGGCCAGTTTCCACTGCCGTTGTGCATCGCCCTCTCTCCTCTGTACCACCCGAAGTTTCTGCTGAGCTTCTCTTAGATCACTGGCCTGCCACGCAATCTGGTCGCTCATCGCCTTGACATATCGCTCCCTTTCCCCATAGAAGCACTCGTGGACGATCTCGCCTAGCCGCGCACTCGCGTACTCGTGAGTCAGCGTGTTCTCCTGCAAACAGTGGACGGTGGCGTCCTCGTGCACCTGATTGACGGCCTCTTGCAACTGACTGGTGAGTGTCTCCAATCGCTGCTCGTAGGCGCGCTGCAATGACGTGTAACGCAGCCGGAATTTCTTCTCAATGGAGCGCTTGAGTTCTTTACGGGCAGAGGGATCCGACGGTCTCGTAAGGCTTTTGACCTGCTTTGGACGGATCTTGTGGTCTCTAGAGGACGAGGGAGAGCTGGAACTTCCGTCCGAAGATGCAGAGGAGACGGCAGGGTCCATTGCTGCAGTCTGTTCTGCGTGGAAACAACTAGATTCGTCGCAGGAAACGCAGGAAGAAGGTCATGCAGCAGCAGTTCTCGTGTCTGCCTCTTCGTTTTAAAATGATTGCGATTTGATAGGGTAAAATTAAAAATACAGGATAGCCAATCAGGAGGACAAATGAATATGATTCGTTAAATTTTGGCTGAGACGAGGCAGATACGTTGAAGTTTGGTTGACCAGCTACGATCTCATACGGGTGAGGTCCGCTTCGATTCTACGGACTCAACAGCAAGCTAAAAGGCGCCTAGTGGTCCGCGGCCTTGAGCACACGCGGGGCCGGGCGGTCGAAGAGGCTCGGGGCCTGACGGCCATCATAGAACTTGACCAGCTTGCGGGCCTCGTCAGCGACGGTGTTCGGGTTGAAGCCGAAGTGCTCCTTCAGCTGCGCAATGGTGGCCGAAGCGCCGAAGCGGTCGAGGCCGAACTGCGCGTGCGAGTAGGTGGCCCAGCCGAAGGTGGCGGCGGCCTCAACGCTCAAGGCAGGGATGCCCTCGCCAAGGACCTCCTTCTTGTACTCGATCGACTGCTCGTCGAACAGGTCACGGCATGGCACCGACACGATGCGCACCTTGTAGCTGGTCAGCAGCTTGGCAGCGTCGATCGAAAGCGACACCTCCGAGCCAGAGGCAGCCAGGACCAGGTCCGGCTCGCCCTCCAGCGACTCCACCTCGGCGCCGTTGGCGACGTTCGCAACGATGTAGGCGCCCTTAGCCACAGCCTCGGCGGTCGAGTTGGCAAGGTTGGGCAGACCCTGGCGGGTCAGCGCAAGCACCGACGTCTTGTGCTGGTTCTCCACAGCGGCGATGTAGGCGCCCACGGTCTCGTTACCGTCAGCGGGGCGGTACACGTACATGTTGGGCATGGCACGCAGCGACGCGTTCATCTCAATCGGCTGGTGGGTCGGGCCGTCCTCACCCAGGAAGATCGAGTCGTGCGTGGCGACGTAGATGATACCGAAGCGCGACAGAGCGCTCACACGCACGGCACCCATAGCGTAGCCGATGAAGTTGTAGAAAGTAGCGCAGAACGGACGCACACCGCCGTGAGCGAACAGACCGTTAGAGATGGCGGCCATACCGTGCTCACGCACACCGAAGCGGATGTAGCGGCCAATGGGAGTGTCCTTCTGGAAGTCGCCCGACATGGACAGGTGCGTCAGGTTGGACGGGGTCAGATCGGCCGAGCCACCGACAATCTCGGGCAGAGCCGTGGCAACAGCGTTCAGAGCAATCTCAGAGTACTGGCGGGTGGCCTTGCCGGCGTCCGCGGGCGTGTACTTGGGCATGTTCTTCTTCCAGTCAGCCGGCAGCTTTCCCTCCATGCGGCGCGTGAACTCAGCGGCCTCCTTGGGGTACTTCTCCGTGTACTGGGCGAACAGCTCGTTCCACTTGCTCTCGTGCTCAGCGCCCGAGACGGTCTTGTCGTAGTACTTCTTGACCTGCTCCGGGACGAAGAAAGACTCCGAGCCCTTGAGGCCGAACTTCTCCTTGGTGGCCGACAGGTCATCAGGCTTCAGCGGAGCACCGTGCACCGAGTGGGTGTTCTCGAGCTTGGAGCCAAGACCGATGGTGGTGTGGATCTTGATAATCGAGGGCTTGTCCGTGACCGTCTTGGCCGTCTCCACAGCCTTCTGGATGGCGGCGTGGTCGTAGTTGCCGTCCTCGACGACCTGCACGTGCCAGCCGTAGGCCTCGTAGCGCTTCTGCACGTCCTCGGTGAACGAGATGTCGGTGCTGCCGTCAATAGTGATCTTGTTGTCATCGTACAGCACGATGAGCTTGCCCAGGCCCAGGTGGCCAGCCAGCGACGAGGTCTCCGAGGAGACACCCTCCTGCAGGCAGCCGTCGCCGCAGATGACGTACGTGTAGTGGTCGACGATGTCGAGGCCGTCCTTGTTGAACTCAGCAGCCAGGTGCTTCTCGGCAATGGCGAGACCCACCGCGTTGGAGATACCCTGGCCCAGCGGGCCCGTGGACACCTCAACGCCGGGGGTGCAGAAGTTCTCCGGGTGGCCGGGGGCCTTGGATCCCCACTGACGGAACTTCTTGAGCTCGTCGATGGGCAGGTCGTAGCCAGTCAGGTGTAGCATACTGTACTGCAGTGCGCAGGCGTGGCCGTTCGACAGCACGAAGCGGTCGCGGTTGCTCCACTTGGGGTTCTTCGGGTTGAACTTCATGGTCTTGCCGAAGAGCACGTGGGCCATGGGGGCACAGCCCATGGGGGCTCCGGGGTGGCCAGACTTGCCGGCGCTGGGCTGGTCAGCCGACAGCATGCGGATCGTGTTGATGCACAGCTCCTCGCCGATGCGCGGCTTCTTGTCCACGTGGTCAGCCATGGCTACAGGTACAAAGGGGGTGAGGAGAGGACGGAGAGGATCGCTTGAGCCCCACGGAGAGAATCCGGAAATGACATGCCGTTGTTGGACCGCAGGATCCAAGCAACCGCGTCAGAAGCTTTCGATTTCCCTGTTGAAATTGATATGCTTTTCATTGGTCGGAATCAGTTTTAGCCAATCAAATGAACATGATTCGAGCCGCATAATCGAGATGCAAGATCCGATAAAACCGGTGCAACATGAAAGTCAAAGCGCTGTCCAACCTGGGACACCGTCGACACGATGACGCAATGCGTTGGCCACGTCGGCGATCTCAGGACTTTGTTGACCAAGTTGGACCGCTTGTTGCTAATCGAGTACAGTGTACATACATACCCGCGGGACGGCTCTGCTGTTCGCAAAATCGAATGCTGCTTGATGGCGAGACGGGATTCACACCATCGACGCTAATTGCGGTCAGGTTTTATCCTTTGGAAATGCGGTAAGTTAAGTGCAAACAGCATTGACCGCGTGAACATTGGGCGTCGCATACGTACGTACGTAGCCTCAACTGCTTACAGTTCACTGTACGATCCAGCAAGCTACAGTACAGGTACACCGCCGAAGCTAAATGCACACCAGATCCCAATCGCACACCGAAACGAATCGACTGCATGAATTCTTGCGAGTCTTTATACGGGAGTCTCTTTAATAGACTCCCATAATGGTAATTGTGACGCCGCCCAAGTCGGTCCAACGTCGCCGATAAACCGAGGTCATGTTGCTAAAAACGATTCTGCATCGAAGGCGGCAATTCACGGCGGCGGTGGTGTTTGAAGCCACCCAAGACAATCATAACGCAGTGAGCAAGCAACTAAAACAGCACGCGCTTTTTACAGTGTTTAGGTGACTTGTCCGATCTAATATACATTAACTATATTTAATTGATGCAGGTAATTAAATAAAAGAGACTGCACAAACTTAAATCCCGTTCACGCTCGATTTCCAATTATTACTTTTCCAAGGATACTACATATATCGATGAACATACAATTAACTAAGCAAGATTCGCTTTTGCAATTCGCACCACTGCCAATCGCTATTCAAAAGCCACACAATGACGCTGGAGAAGCACACCTACGCCCTGTTTAGCAACCGGTGAGGCCTCGGACGCCTTGCCACCGTCGATGCAACGCATCTAACCATTGATACCGCAGGACGCTCCACGTGGGGTACTACACGGACGTGCAGAACAGCCCGGCGCTACGACAGGGTCTGCTGGACAAGAAGTTCGATGTCGCGTTGATCAATGCGCACCTGGTATAATACTGCTGGCAATAACTGCGCGTGCTTCTGGATGTATTATCGCTAATGTTTTACTGTTGATGGTGATTCGCGCCAGATCGCCGGCCCGTTCCAGGTGCATGCGGCTGCTTCTCGCGCTCTGCTGTGCGATGCGTCCAGCCGCCTGACCACGCGCAGTCTGCACGCCGAGCTCGTCTTCAACATGTCCGGATCGCGCAATGTGACCGAATCCTTCAAGCGCTTTGGTGTTAGTGAGGACACCACGTCCCTCGTGATCTGCGCGTTTGATGCGGATGAGGCGACGCTGAAGGAGGTGGAGACCCTGGTGGAAGGCATGCAGGTGCCGTTCGAAGAGCTCGGTACGCATCTGACTGAAGGAGACATCACACTCATCAAGAAGTTCTACAAGATCTCCGAGCAGGAGCTCACGCAGTCGTCGCTTGTGGATGCTGCCACTTGCAGAATAGCGACCAAAAGCTGCAGCAAGTAAGACGAGATAAGCAGCGTCAACCAAAAACTCACAAGAAAATATACCTCGCCTATGCTGACAACTGCTGCGATATCAGAGTCCATCGCTCGAGTCTAACTTCGACGGTACTTACATATACTTGTAAAACTGCTTCAAATATCAGGCTAAGTACGCTGAAGTTTCCCAGATTGATGCAAGTTTATTCTTTTTTACTGCATTTTGATGAAATTTCATGCTGCGGGCGAAGAACATGGTGGAGGTGGCGTGCGATATACTTCTGAAGTACGGTGAAGAGATTTTTGTTTCCTGTGAAGATCGCGCGCGATGTGAAAGTGAGAGCGCTGCAGGAGGCGCTTATTAATGAGAAGAAAGGTGTCAACGATCGCTTCAAAGTGGATCCAGCCACCCTGACGCTGTCCTTGGCGGGGAAGCAGGATCAAGTGGTTGAAGGATGACCGCCATGCGAAGGATTTCTTGCGAGGTGGCGTCTCCTCGTGCTGTACGAGAAGACGCGGCCATCGTGGATTTTTGACGAAGATTGCTTTGGGGAGAACTTCCAGTTTGGACGCAAAGAAATTCAAGATGCTGCTGGAGCCACCAGAAACTCAGCAAAATACAGAGGCGCTGACATACTTGATGCCGCCAGTTGATTAAGGTTGGGCAGCCAAATGATTGAGCAAGTTTTTCATGAGCCAAATAGTACTGCATAATTTACCTTGCGGAAGAGCTGATAGAATTCATCGAGCGCACCAGTAAAAAAACATTTCATAAGCGAATTCGAGACAACTGGATGACCAAAATGAAGCTGAGCTGATGGAGAAGATATTTCGAGTCGGAAACTCGGAGCCCTGCGTGGAATTCTTGTACCAGATGGGAAATTGTGCGGTTCAACCAGTGGATCCAGGCGACACAGATATCTCATTCATCTCGTTTTGGGACTACCTGATTCGCCACGTGTTGGAATTCGTCGGTATCGGCAACAGGACGAGGTCGTCCCCACGACTACTTATTCGTTGTGGTTTCTGTTTGCGTCTTTCGTGGTGAAGAAGCGGCTCCTGGAGAGTCGATAGAGGAACTACGGCGCAAGTTGAGGCTTACCTGGATCTATGATGGTGATTTGCAGCGGTTGGATACGAAGTCAGATTGTACGCTATCGCTCGTGATGCCGCGGACGCAATTGAGTTGAGTAACCATTTGGAAGGACGTTTTCGTTAGCTTTTAGCAATTCTGAATGTACGTGCGATTAATGCGGAGCCTTACGAGTTTGTGCCCACCCAGCGCCCGAGATGACTATAATTCGAGACCAAGAGATCAATGTAGTTCTCGAGCCACCCCGAACGTTGATCGTCTGGACTATGCAGACCAGAAGTCAAGGCGCAAGGTCCGAGGTTCCAGAACCAGTTTGTCCAAACCAATGTCGTAAGAAGTAGTAGTAGTTGTGCGTTTGCGACTACAAGCAAGACGAGATCAGCAGAAAATAACATAAGAAAAAAATAATTCTCGCATTTGTCAGATCAAATGCTGCGCTGATCGGATTAATGTCAGCGGAGTTCGTACAGCCTTTTCAGGTTCGCTAGTTCTTCCGCGTGATTCTTGTCGCCACCCTCCTTTAACGCTTCCAAATGGTTAACAACCCACGCCATATCCTTCTTCTCACTGTCCGAGAGGAGCATGATCGTCATGCTGAAGCGCGGTATCTTTGTGAGCTCGCAGGCAAATGCAAGCGCAAACGAATCGTTCTCCTTCGCCACTGCAGTACGTGTATCTCCCGATGAATCCAACACGGCCTGGCGGAGGACGTGAAACATTTCACACAGCACATCGGATTCCATTCCTGTTTTGAACACCGTGCGTAGCGTAGGAGGGTTCATCGTGCGCAAGTACTCAGCACGCAGGTTAAGCAAGACTCTCTTCCGATCTGCATCTCCACGCAAAGCAAGCGTCTTCCAAACGCGATCAAACTCGTATGAAGTGGCAGGTGCCGTCTTGGGTAGCTTGGGCAGGATGGCTGAATTTCTCTGTCTGGCTGTCGACTCCACGGTCGTGGTAGTTGACACCGGCAATGGGGCAGCTACCGACTCGTCCTGTGGCGACGGCTTCTGTTTCGTGTCTGCGGAGGATGTGACCGACTGCTGTGACTCAACATTTTCCTTGTTCTCACTGTCTTCTTCTGGATTAGGTTCCTTGTCCAGCGAAGTCTCCCCAACAACTTCAATTGAAAACTCCGTACGTTTAGGAGAGCGCTTGATGGCTGCCCGAATCAACTCTCGAGTCGACTGGAGCTGTGTCTGGATTTGTCGGCTTTTCGAGTCCAACATCGCTGCACGGTGAAAATCAAGCAGCGCAAGTCGGTGCTTTCCCAGCGAGTTACGTGCAGTGCCTCGACGTGAATACGACTTGATATGCATCGGGTCAGCCTTCAGCGCCAACGTACAGTCGTCTTCGGCGTTGGCAAACTCGCGGTTCTTCAGATACGCCATCGCGCGGTTCGACAAAACCACTGCGTTTTGCGGGCTGTAGCCCAGACAGCGCGTATAGCTCTTGATCGCAGCCACATAGTCACCACGCTTGTAGTGCGCATTGCCTTCTTCTTTCTCCAATTCCTCGCGAGATTTCGTTGTTGCCGCAGAGGAAGAAGCCTTCTTCGTTGCGGTTAGTTGTCGTGGGGCTGTGTCAGAGCCCTGTACCGACGTTGTAGCTTCCTGGACCTTTTGATTTGAGTCTTCCTCGCCATCAGCTTCCCTTAATGCTGCATCCTGCATCCACAGTCATTCAAGTTAGCATCACCCTCCGACTGTGACAGTGACCGGGACAACTTACCACATCGAATTTCTCCCAGCGCTTATATCCTTTATCGTAAGTATGCGCATCCGGCTTCTTCACATCGGAATCGCCTGTTTCTTCCTTGCCATTACCAACACCAACGAGTCTTGGCGTTCGAGGCGGAGGAGTCGCCTGCTTCGTTGCTGAGTTCTTCGCAGTCTTGGACGACCGCTTGCGTGTTGAGTCCTCCTTGCCGATGTTCTTCTCCCACGCGTACAAATCCGAGAAATAGTCCTGCAGCTGTGACGCGTTCGCGCGGATCTGGTGCTGCACCTCCACCACCGACGGGCTCTTATCTTCCTTCATCGTTGCCAAAGTGCATTACCGGTAAGCGACGCTATCCTCCTTCCATAATTTAGTCATATCTGACATTGGAAATAACAGGTTATTCAGTTATGCATTTGATGTTTAAAACAATTTGAACTTTCACTTTTTGCAGATGTATTTTACTTTATATCCTTACTTTTGACTTGACAGGAAACCTTGATGCAGGTGGATCGCTCGCTAATCGACAAGGACTTCGACAGCTACGTTCTAGCTGCAAATGGGATCACCAAGCGTACGACTGCGCTACCAGCGACAGTACTAACGCCGCTGGATGCAGGGAAGAGCTTGAGGAAGGCGCAGTGGAAGTCGCGCGTACACTACAATGCGCTGACGGCCGATCCATTTCTGAGCAAAAGCTTCGGCACCAGCGTAGCATACTTTGTGGATGCTGAGTATCAGCTTATGCAGGTGGCGGACCGCAAAGCTGATGGAGTGGAGGTTGAGAAGATCTACGGCTTCCCTATACTGACGACGAGACAGGAAAATGTGTCGGTGCAGGTGGCAGGCAAAGGGTTGGTGGTCTATTGCGACGGACATGGGACTCTGCACTTCTTAAAGGCAGAAACTGATAAGGAAGGGGCCAAGTGGAGTGTGGTGTATGAATGCGCACCTTGGGGCGTCGTGCCACTGCTGGTACTAGGGGCGTTTTACGACGAACAGAACGGACACATTCATGCTGTGGTGGCGGAGGCATGCTCGGGAGATGAAGCTGACGGGGCATTTAGAATTTCAATGGTTGAGCTGCGTGCGACTGCTGAGATGGAAGGTGGCATGGACATTGACAGCGGGTGTGTTGGACTTGCACACACGACGATAGACATTGCTGTTGTGTCGGAATTACCGGCGTATGTCTCGTTCAGCGGGCCTGAGGTGGTGTTGTTAGTTCAAGGAACACACGAGTTGCTCATGGGGCTAGCCGCGCAGAAGACGGCACAGACACCGGCCCCAACTTCGACTGGCAAAGCGCCGCCGGTCCACAAGCGTGCGCATGACGAAGATGCATTGAATGATGACGAGATGGCCGTGCTACTTTCCAAGCTCCCACGAGCTGGCATTGGTTTCCACGGTGAAATCTCAAAACCCAAGGAGCCCAGTGAGTTGGCACCAATCGACTTCAGCACGCCGCTAAGCGAGCGGTTCCACAAGTCCAGTACACCATTCAGATCTGTTGATGTCCCACTACATGGCGCACCCGATATCTCGACGCGCTACCGCAAGGAAAGCCTTGGCAGCCAACACGACCGACCGCTTGAAGTCCCGACAGCAGAGTCCATCCTCAGCGGCTTTGAGGAGTGCGATAGCGGCGACCCGAACGCCAAGGCGTCGTTGTTGCTTATGAACGTCGAGCAGAAGGTTGTGCAGGAGCAGCTCGACATCAACTGCATGGATTTCCAGTTCTTGTGCTCGAGTGCTGGCTCTAGCGACCTCAAGTCAACATTACTTTTCCGGAATGATGTGCATGGCTTAGTTTTCGAGCCGAGTGTGGCGTTGGCTCGACTATCGCTTCGACACGCGACCACATTACCAGCGTTCGGATTCGTGCAAGCGTCGAAGCAGGAGAAGAAATTTATGGCGTTCCACCCTGCTGGCGCATTCGCCTGCATCGGCGAGTTCGAGCGGCGCGTGTTCGTGTATCAGGGAAGCGTTTCCGAGGTGGAGAGCAAGTCGCATACCCGCCAGCAGCACGTGGTGGAACTTGGCGATCAGCAACTGCTTGGACTGCAGATCGTCAACGACGACACTATCTTAGTGCTGACGTCGAACCAAATCTACTCGCTCGGTCTACCGGTGCAGTGCTGACTGCAACTGCAACGTGACCTGCACCATCGGAATGAATGTTTTCTTTTAGTAAAAACAGATTATCAGATGAATATCAACCAATCCCGTAGCACATATTGTCAGTGAAGCGAGGTGATATACTGACGATCTCCGTGTCCGCAGGCCACACAAGCACTGTTCGCTCGGAAGTGATGGTGCTCCTCTCGATGCGTCGTATGCAGCCGGCCGCCATGGTCATGGCACGCTCTGCCGCCCGAAGGTGCGTGTACTACTCGGACCCCCTTTACTCTTCATTATGGTCATTTCGTAGTTGCTCTCATGCTTACTTTATTTGCTTGCGTATCAACAACTAGCGGCCCTCGTGCCGCCCAGGTCGGACGCACGCTACGCTTCGAGCACGCAGCTCAGATGGGTGCTGTGCAGCTCATCCCCATGCACAGCTTTGGCGGACGGTCATTCTCCTCTACGCCGGTGACGGGGTAGGATCTGGTTTGCAAGAAGTTTATTGGCACGAAACTGATAATGATTGAATTGTAGACTGTTCGACGACGACCGAATCGTTGCGGCTTCGCCCACGGAAGTGGCTGAACAGGCAATTGGAGCTGCGAGTGCGTTCTAATTCGTTGCAGTATTGGTGGGAAATAGGGTCTAACATTACGTGTTAATATGGTGCAGGTGAAGTTGACTACGCTTCCATCTCCGACCTTGGTAGGAGGATATTGCAATTACATGTTGGTGGGTACGAGAATATTAATTGTTGTGGTGCAGGCTACTCGCTGTCCGACTTGGCTATCCGTTCACTGGATGTGATTCACGCGACGACGGGACTTCCATGGTGGGCAACCATTATCGCCACGACGGTTGCTGTGCGAACAGCCTTTTTCCCGTTGACGGTCATTTCGGTGCGGATATCAATTACTAGCTCCACTTTGCCGCGTTTTAGCTACATGCTTACCGTTGTTTTTGTTTTGCAGATGCGGAATGCGGCCAAGATGAAGCAGTTCCAGCCCGACATGGAAAAGCTCCAAAAAGAGATTGAAGGGAAAGGCAGGCAGGACGCTGAGACTGCGAAAGAGTTCCAGACGAAGTACAAGGCGCTGATGAAGAAACACAACGTGAACCCGTTCAAGAGTATGCTCACTCCATTGTCTCAGGTATGAAAACAGTTGTTGATTGAGTTTGAGAATCGGCAGCTCATTTTTTTTATGTGGCGTTGTGTTTATTAGATTCCGGTCTTCCTTGGATTTTTCTGGGGTCTGCAGGAAATCTCGAAGTACTTCCCCGAGTACGCCCACGAGGGTGTTGCTTGGGTGCCCGATCTCTCCGTTGCTGACCCTACGATGGCTCTCCCTGTGATATCCGCGGCTCTTATGATGGCATCCGTCGAGCTTGGTGGAGATGCTATGGGTGCCGAAATGAAGGACAAGATGAAGTTTGCCATGCGCGGCTTTGCGCTTCTTATGATCCCGATGACAATGAACTTCCAGTCGGTACGCCAGCTCCTGTGCTTTGTTTCATTATGCGCACCTGACTAACATACAATTGACTATCGATTCTCAACAGGGTATCTTCGTGTACTGGGTGACTTCGAACGCGTTCACACTGACCCAGACAGCTTTGATGCGGGCGGACGTCGTCAAGCGCGCGTTCAATATTCCAGTGGCAAAGGTGGAGCGTCTGGAGGCTTCCAGCATTACGTCAACGACCCCTTTTGAGGCGGCTGTGGCCCGGGCGAAGGAAGGCACGGTGGTGAAGACGCTTAAGTACAAGCCGAACAAGCCGTCCAACCAGAAGCAGTAACTTGACGCACTAACTGGGATTTTCGAGGGCTGGTCACGTGAAGATGAGATTGCTAGGTGGATGCTTAGACTGCCTCACTAGAGAAGAGTGCACATCTAACTTGTCCAGAACGAAAGAGCATGTTGAAATACACCCGAGTGGCCCTGATTAATAGCTGCCACAAATCATTGTGCCTCCTCCTCACGTGGTTCGCGGACGATAGTAAATTTGTCGGGCAAATCCTGAGCAGAGACACCAACCAAGGCAGTTCTGGTGTTAGCTGGAACAACTCTCGTGTAGTACGTGTAACTATTGCCATACCTGGATTTCAGGGCACAACGTTGACGGTAAGAAGCGTGCGTGTTCCTCGCAGAATAAGCTGCGCATGGCAATCTCGTCTTGCTCCAGTGCTGCGAGCTTTGCCTTTGTCTCTTGAATCTACCAGCCAGCAACAAAATTTAATCGTTCGCAAGGAGGTACAACTATGCCGAGCAGCTTACGAATTGAAGAACTCTCGTGTCGTGCTGCTTGCGCCGAAGCATTTCAGGCCCAACCGACTGGTAGGACGCGAGGAACTGGAGATAGAAGTCCCGAAGACTTTGAAGTTCGTCAAACAAAAGCTGCACATCGGCAAAAATCGCCTCGTAGCTGTAACAACGAGGTCAAACGAAATACCACAGATAAGATTAAACTCGACATCCCCACAATATCACCACGAAACGCACTGTGGGTAAATATCGTTGATCGTGGTGAAGTACTGCAGCAAAAAGCGGTCACACTGCTCCATGTCCACGAAGAAGCTAACCTGCAACACGCCGGTAAGCAAGGTTCAGAACCACATAGCTCCATAGCTTTGATAAGATCACAACAAGAAGTACCGCTGCCTCATATAGATCTTCAATCGGTTTGGCTTCATCATCTCTACATGAGACAAGAAGAACGAAATAATACACCTATTACCGCCAGAGTTATGACCAACATGTTCGTCAGCAAACGTACGTGATCGATGCCAGATCCCGGTGCTCCCCAACCAACACATTAACGTCGTTGCCATGGGCCTTGTCGAATGTCACAAAGAACGCGTATATAGCTGCGATCCTCGTGATGGCGTGCTGGTGCGCTGCCAGCAGCTCCTCCACCCTACACAGCGGAAGAATTAGCTCCACGTCATTTACCCTTTACAACTGCAACTCCATACTCTTTTGTCTGCTCCAGCGTATCCTGCTGCAGCGACTGGACCGTCTCAGCATCGATAAAGTCGAACAGCGTTTTACCGCGCTCACCGCCCACCATATTCGGGTCCACCGAGCTGCTCTGGAGCTGCTGAAACACGCGGTTCATCTCCTGTAGAAGCTACAAAATCCCATCACAAGGTATGTGGCTTATTAAGAATAATTGCGCCCCCCATAAGCTATACAGACTGACAGCAGCCAACATACCGGCTTCTGCGCGAATACCGAGTCCTGCGCGATCTGCTGCGCGCTGTGAAGCTTCACTCGCGACGCATCCAGCATTTTGCCCAGCACCTACTCGCAGCGGCTGGGGGTTAAAACCAGCAGATTTACTTTTGCTCTTAACGGACAGACCTGGCATTTCTCTGATATGGTCTTGGCCACCTCGCGAGTCGCGACGGCGAAGTACTCAGCGGCACGGACTCCCATCTTCGCGGGGTGATGAAAGCCGATATTATCAGATCTGAGTCTGTCTGCGACAAGAGAGCGTGATTATTCCTCCAGCGCTACGTTGAACTATATGTAATATGTGATTGGCTAGAACGAGAAAACCTTCATGAAGTTATGCCGATAAACATGCATGAATATGTTACTTACTCTTTATTATATATGTAGAGGGTGTTGCAGTTATTAGTTCGTCAGAATATACAAATTAATGTACACATATTTATCGTAATAGCAAGTAAAAGAGGATATAGAATCCACTCTGGGATCGGAAGTGTGCCGCAATCACACCCACGACCATCACTCCAAATAGCTCAAGAGAAGACGCAGTTCACTGTATGCGGCCATGGACGGAGGCGTGCTCGCCATCCTGGTGAACGTAAGCTTCGTGGCTTTGCTGGCCATCGCCTTCTTCGTGATGCGGCGCAAGCTCATCCGCGTGCACACTCGAAGACTGCGCGAACTGGCGGCGCCGTTGCTCGGCAAGTACGTCCAAACCTTCATTTTATTTCATGCATCCGCCAATTATCTGACGAATTCGATGGCTTTGTTGTGTTGATTTACTTACCTTACCTGCAGCTTGGCCACCAGCACCGACCACCGCCTGGACACAGCCACACGCGAGGCCGAGAAGGGCTTCGAAGTGTGTTCTGTGTGTGAGTTCGAGAACTTCAAGGACGCGCTCTTCTGCTCGATTTGTGGGGAACGCATGGACACGGGCGAGACGCCTGATACCAACAGTAAAAACAGGAGAAAGCGACGGCGGAAGGAGAAGAAAGAGAAGACCAAGACTAAGTCAAGTGCATTGCCGCGCCACTTGACGGAGCGCCAGCTCCGAGCCAGAAAGCGCAAGGAATGGGCGCGCAAATTGGACGTGGAGGGGAACATGTTCTGGTTCCGTGTTAAGGAAGGAAGTGGGCCTATGGCGCCTGCACGCGTTGGCAAAGTCGTTCGGTTTGTAAAGCCCAATGAGAACGCCAAGATGCCTGGACAGGTGAACGGCCCCGTTGCGACGCAGAGCGAGGTGGCTGTAGTGGAACCGGTAAAGGCAAAGGTGTTTAACGATCTAGCCGACATGGATATCATTCCAGCCACGAAATGGGACGCAGCGGCCCGTGCGACTGGAGAAGTACTAGAAGACGACACACAAGCAGGCGCCGAGCGCCGTCGCGAGACACTCGATCTCGCGGCAAAAGACTTTCCAACCAAGTATGCACATTTCGTGAAAAATACGGCGTCACTTCTGGTCCCGCCAGAAGTCGAGTTCCTCAAACTGTCGATTCACAGAGACTACATGTTTGAGGAGTCGATGGAACATCTAGGGTGCATCGAGGAGAAGTATATTCGCTCAGCGATGCGGATTAACTTCATAGAGGAGAACGGCGTGGACGCCGGTGGACTGCATCGCGAGTGGTTCATGATGCTTACAGAGCTGCTAACGAACCCAAAAGCGGGTTTGTTCAAGGCTACAAACGGGGAGGACCGCGCGTTTTTCCTGAACTCAAACTCCCGCTACGACAACGGCGAGGAGCATCTTGTTTATTTCTACGGAGCGGGAAGATTACTGGGGCGTGCGCTGCTGGAAGGCACGGTGCTTAATTTCCATCTGTGCGTCCCTCTCCTCAAGCTCATCTTGGGCACACCACTGTGCATGGACGACGTAAAATACTTTGACCCGGAGGTCTACAAGAGCATGACATGGATGCTGGAGAATGATGGCGTGGAAGCACTGGATCTGGACTTCAGCGTGATGGAGCGTGTAGGTGACCGCACCATGACGGTCGATCTTATTCCAAACGGACGCAACATTGAGGTGACTGACGCTAACAAGAACGAGTACCTTGAGCGCAAGTTTGAACACCTACTCCTGCGCAGTGTGGCTGACCAGCTTTACGTGTTCCTCAAGGGCATCTACGAGGTCATTCCGCAACAGTTGTTGATGCTGTTCGACTATGAAGAATTGGACTACCTCATGTGTGGCTCCCCAGAGATCGACGTGGACGACTGGGAGAAGAATACGTCAGTGGCCGAGAGCGTGGCGCGGTCGCCAACGCTCGGGTGGTTCTGGGAGATCGTGCGCGAGATGCCCAACGAGTACCGGCGCCGTCTTCTGCAGTTTACTACGGGTTGCTCACGCGTGCCGCTTGTGGGATTTGAAGGTCTCACCAGCTACGATGGCAAGGTGTGTCTGTTCACGATCCGCGGCATTGTGGGCGCTCCCGACGAGTTTGTGCGCAGCTATGCTTGCTTCAATCGACTGGACCTGCCCTTGGGCATCTCGCGCTCGGAGCTCAAGCGCATGCTCTATGCTGTGCTGGACACGGAGCTGTATGGATTCACCACGGACTGATGTGCTGGCGCAAGGTGAGATACTGGGAAAGCGATCCAGACGCTGTGTCTGACACGAACTTGACAGGTTGAAGTGTACAAACAAGTTGTTTTTTTATTGACCGCATAATCACGAATAATGGAAGGGGTGATTGTGCCTTGAGAAACGGAAACTATCTTGTTCTTTGTATGCTTAACATCCGAGCAATCATTCTTAGTCGCCGCGACATCCGTCTCCATGCCAAAACGTGAGTATGAACGTGATTCGCCACGATACAGCAATCTAAAAGCAGATGCCTGTTTTGTCGGTGGTATGTTGGCAGCAAAAAACTCTCACCCGCCACAATCGATCGAGCCATTTCACAGGAAACCATATTTCGAAGTGTACGTGCCTCTTCTCAACAAGCCAAATGCTGTTGTGGATTCATATCACCTGATAGTACCACTCTAAATTAATTTGTTCTCACAGGTATGGCTCCATGAGCGGTTACGGGCGTCATCGCCACAGCGACTTCAGGATTTACTTCGCAGAAGCGATTTTGTCTAGCAGCACGTTCTGCTTCGCTGAAGTTTTCTTCTTACATGACGACTTTGACGGGCAGATTCTCCTTTCTTCTAGCTACAAGTGACCTGTCCGTGTGCTGCGCCGTCGTTCTCCTCGCTGCAGTTCTATTCACCAAGCGCGTGGTGCGGAAGACCGTCGACAACGACACCATGATCCTCTCTGCGTACGTTGCGACGACGAGCACGTTGAACTGTGCCGCACTCACTAATCTTCTCTCTCATCACTGCAACAGCGAGCAAATGGCCGACCACCGAATGCTGCTAGCCCAACGGTACGTCTCCCTGCCTCTTCCTGGAAGACGTCACGACTGTAGGGGTTAATTTTTTATCTTTCATTGCGACAAACAGGGAAGCAGAGCGAGGGTTTGCAGCCTGCGTCTCCTGCGGCTTCAAGAACTTCACACGCGTCGTGCACTGCGCTCTATGTGGACTGTCGAACTCGGAGCCTGGGCTTCCTACTACGGTTCAACCACTGACAGACAATCCCAGTGCAGGTGCAGCTCTCAAGCCACTGCCGCTCGCTCACAAGCGTCGGGAGTGGACACGGGAGCTAAACGCTCAGAACCGCCTGGTTTGGCGTCGTAGACTGGCGGAGGGAGGGGACTACTCGCCAGGCTACGTGCTACGCTTCGACCTGCCGCCTGAGGCTGAACCTGAATCGGAACGCGTAGTCTCGAAGCACAGACAACGTAGCCTCAGTACGGGTTACGACCCATGTGCGGGCGTACAATTCGAGTTGCTGGAGCCCCGAGATGTGGATCCAGTGCAGTTCCCACTGCCACCTCCTCGTGCCGATATGACAGACACAATGGAAGATCTCAAGACGATGGCAGTGGACTTAGCTGTCCAGGATTTCCCCACGAAGTACGCACATTTCATTGCAAGTGCAACGGCACTTCAGGCCGGGGAACAGCCTCTGCGCTCCTGCTTATCGGTGCACCGCGACTACGTTTTGGAGCAGTCGGTTCAGCACATCAACTGCATCCGCGAGGGGAATATCCGTTCAGTGCGTCTCCAAGTCAATTTCGCTGGTGAAGGAGACTTTTCTCCTGACGAGAAGGACGTCGGTGGGCTTCATCGTGAGTGGCTGACTCTACTGAACGAGAAGCTGGTGGATCCGGAGGTCGGACTCTTCTCCTGCACGCAGCGCAGCGACCAGACGTACTTCATTAACCCGCAGTCGAAGCGCGTGCTAGGAGCTGATCATCTGCAGCATTTTCACGCAACTGGAAGGTTAATTGGGCGAGCTCTTCTCGAAGGAGCCGTGCTCGACTTTCATTTGTGTGCGCCGTTGCTCAAAATGATGCTGGGAACTCCAATCACTTTCGGAGACCTGGCGTGTTTGGATGCAGAGATGTACCGGAATTTGACGTGGCTACTTGATAACGACGGCGCAGACTCCCTCGAGTTAGATTTCACGGTGACGCAGCGCCATGAAAGCCACTCTCAGACCGTCGAGCTCATTCCTACTGGCAGAAACATCCAAGTGAACGATGACAACAAGTTCGAGTTCGCGGATCGCAAGTTCCGCTTCATGATGTTTGAGTGCGTGGCACCGCAGTTGGCCTCGTTCCTTAAAGGTTTCTATGAGGTCGTGCCCCAGCGGATGCTACTGCCTTTTGACTACGAGGAGCTGGACTACTTGCTGTGTGGCTCCGATGAGATCAATGTCTCGGATTGGCAGCTTCATACCAAATTGGCACTGAAGCCGCGACGAGAGGTGACGTGGTTCTGGGACGTTGTCAAGGAAATGTCGGGTGTATACCAGAAGCGGTTGCTGCAGTTCTCCACTGGTTGTCGTCGAGTCCCCCTTGTGGGCTTCCAGGGTCTCACAAGCTACGATGGACAACCGTGCAAGTTTACACTGATTGATGCGAAGGATGCAGGCTACTTCCGAAGCCACGCGTGCCATAATATGCTCGAATTGCCATATTTTTCAAGCAAGGACGACCTACGCGCGGCGCTGTATGCCACGCTGTACAACGAATCTACCGCTTGTGATCCGAATCCCACCCCCGTACTATAGATGTATAATGGCTAGCAGTCGTAGCTAGCTAGATACGGGAAAACCAAAATGTATTATCCCGGTAACATGTACTTCAAGTAACACGCACTAGTTTTTGCTTTCTCCTTCGGAGCAATTCTAACTGAATGATAAACGAAGATAACACAATCGGTAAAAAGCTACATGTCCGTTCAATTCCAGCAGGGCTATCCGGTCCGTAGATGTTAGGTCTACATGCCTGTTAAAAACCGAATTACGTCTATATGGCCAGCGCCAGTGGCCCACGTTAATGCTGTAGAGCCACCTTTGTCCGTAATGTCCACATCAGCGCTCTGTGTTCCCACTAGATATCGTACGCTGTCCAAATCCCCAATAGCAGCAGCCCTCATCAACGCGGTAGTCCCCGAATTGTTGGCAGCGTTCACATTCGCCCGCTGTTCCCCTACCAGATAGCGAACCACGTCCAACTGTCTACATTGGACAGCAAGTATCAACGCAGTGTCGTTATCGTTGTCTTGGGCGTTCACATCTGCTCCACAATCCTCAGCGAGATACCGAACGACCTCAATATGTCCCTCAGCAGCAGCTCTCATCAGCGCGGTGTCTCCATCTCGATCCGTAGCATTAACGTTGGCACTTCGCTCCTCCACTAGATATTGAACGACGTTAAGATGGCCATATTGAGCGGCTGCGATCAGCATGGTGTAGCCATCTCCCTCGGTGGCGTCCACATTGGCTCCCCACTCTTCGACAAGGTACCGAACGACGTCAAGTTGACCAAATTCAGCTGCAAGAATCAGCGCAGTGTCTCCATCTCGTCCTTTGGTATTGACATCCGCTCCAGAGCCCGCAAGGTACCGAACGACGTCAATATACCCTTCAGCAGCGGCCCTTACTAAAGCGGTACTTCCTACTGCATCAGCAACATTCACCTTCGCTTCGCATTCCCCACAAAGGTACCGAAGGATGTCAAGATGACCATATTGAGCAGCCCTCATCAGCACCGTCTCTCCATCTTCAGTTGTAGCATTCGCATCCGCCCCACATTCACCAATAAGCACCCGAACGACATCAATCTGCCCGAAATGAACCGCTTGCATCAGTGCTGAATCTCCATCGTCAAGTTTGCCATTAACGTCAGCCTTGCACGCCTTAACAAGGTAGCGCATGACCTCAATGTGACCAGCTGAGGCAGCCACCGTAAACGGTGTAGCTCCTTGTAAGTTAGAGGCGTTAACATCAACCTTGCATTCTTCAACGAAGTATTTTACAACCTCGATACGCCCTTCAGCAGCACTCTGAAGTAGCACTGAGTCGCCATCCTCATTTACAGCTTTTCCATCCGCCTTGCATCCTTCAACGAGGTATCGGACGACCTCAATGTGGCCTCCTGCAGCAGCTCTCATTAACGCCGTATGACCAGCTCCGTCCGTCGCATCCACATCAGCCCCACAGTCTTCAACTAGATATCGCACAACATCCGTACGTCCTTGGGCAGCAGCTTTCATCAACGCCGTGTACCCAGCGCCGTCTATTACGTTCACTTCGGCCCCATCTTCCACGAGGCTCCGAACGACCTCCATGTTTTGAGAGTCAACAGCGTGAAGTAACGGCGTGTCTCGCACCTCATCCTTGGCATTCACATCCGCTCCACACCCCACCAAGTACTGCACAATGTCGATGTTTCCTTCCGCTGCGGCCCTCATCAACGCTGTCTCTCCAGCATCACCGACGGCATTTACGTTGGCTTTGCACTCTTCAACAAGATACTGAACCACATCCTTGTGCCCGAATTCGGCTGCTAGCGTCAACGCTGCGTCTCTGTCTTCATCCTCAACCTGTTCACTAGCGCCCCACACTTGACGAACGACGTCAATTCGTCCCTCCACTGCTGATCTTAAGAGCCCACGCGCGAAGGATCCGCTCTCTTCATTGCCCTCCATTGTGGCAGGTTTGTCAAAGAGTCGCCAGCAACACACAAGCTCGAAAACTCGAGAAGTGACGTAAAATCCAGCCCATATTTATAACCGCGTGAAAATTAGCAAACTCAAAGCGGGAAAATGCGGTCCACTTCTTCGGGCGAGATCCCTGCGTCCTGCAGCTTCTTCCGAGCCAAAGTCTTCTCCAATACCAGTTGGACATTTCTCGTCTCAATCTCCGATTGGAGTCGCGCGCACTCGAGCTCAAACAGCCGCCGCTTCTGCGCCTTGGTCTCGTCCTCAGCCGTGTCAGTAGCTGGAGTAGACTCGGTCTCTGGCTCCTTCGGTTTTGGGGAAGATTCAACAACGACATGTGTATCCGGAGCTTGGACGAGCGTAGTGCTTCCATTCGGCGGTGAGGGTGTTGTTTCAATAGTAGCCGCTGGTGCTTCAGTACTTGTCGTCGACGTACTGTCATAGTTCACATAGGCAGCTAGCACCGACACTAGCCTCTCGTAGTGCGGACACATTTGCAGCACGTGGCTCTTAATACCCTCCTGCTCCAACGTCATGTCCGCCACATCCACCGGACACTCCACTTTAGACTGGCGCAACCACGTGTGGGCGGCCTGGAACGTCGCGACAAACGTCGTCATTTGCTGGCGGATGTCGACGCTGCTCATCCCGCGTAGGCCATGCGAGCGCAGGAACAAATTGATCTCATCGCACAAGGGCTCCTTCTCCTTGTCCGTCTTTAGCAGCCACCACCTGGAATAACTACCGGGCACTGCAATCCAGTCCAGCAGCAACTCCCCAGTGGCTCGACCTTCTTCTCTCGATTGCCAGGCATCCTCCACGCGCTTTCTCTTCCTCGACTGGTCGTCTCTCTCCGTTTCTACCGTCGAAAACTGCTCTCTACTGTCCTGATCCACCTCAGCCGGTTCTTCCTCAACCTCCAGCGAGTCATCAGCCTCCTCCTTATCCTCCATTGCCTGTTCTTGAACCTGAACCTGACTCTCTCGGACCTGAACCTCTTGAGCCTGTTCCTGCTGCACCCTGTTAATGTCTTGCCCTGCTACGACCCCGCTCTTCTTGGACGCATTGAGCTGGTGTCTGGTCATGAAGCTAGTGACCCACCCCCGCGAGAAGCTCACGTCCGAGGGGAGCTGCAGTTCCTGCGCCAGTTCCACGGCCTTATTTTGAATTGCTGTGCGCGTGACGCTCTGGCCGCTCTGCAGTTCTTGGTGTACCCATCGCAGCATCTCCTGGTCCAGCTCCGGGTGCTTAACGCGGCGTGCAGAGCGATATTCCAGCGGCACGGAGGCGCTCAGAAGCTTGTGTTTGTCCCGCAATAAGTTGGAGATCGTGGCCTGCGTGGGCTTGCTCTCTAGCCGGAACGTTTCCTTGGCCCATAGTGCCAGGTTGCATTGCGTCCACGAGGGCTCGCTCTCCTTCTTCTCGATGATAGCTAGCTTCTCCCGGTACGACAAGTTACGGCGTCGAGGCATCGGTGGCGCCATTATTGCACGAAATGTCAAAAATGAAAATGACAATGATTGCAATGTAGCGTTTAGAAGTATACAATAATATGATGTAAAAAAGTGAAATTAGATGAATTTTGCAATAGTTGTCGAAAATGTCGAAATTAATTGTCCAAAATACAACTTGGCGCCATTTGTGGAAAGCGTTTTTGACAGTCATGACTCGGAATCCGGCACTGACCAAGGAGCAGCGGGTCGCCATCGTGCGCCAGAGCGACAAGGAGCCCGAGTGGAAGCAGAAGAAGCTCGGCGAGTGGGCAGCAGAGACGTTCCAGCTGGACTTTGTGCCGTCGCAGCCCACGATCTCCATTGTGCTGCGTCAAGCCGGGAAGCCCCCGAAAGTGCGCGGAAGGTCCAAGCAGCTATCGGTGCCGGTTAAACGCAAGATAATTAAGTGTCCACAAGTGGAGAAAGCGGTGGTGCAATGGCTGGAGGTGCAGATCCGTAAGGACGTGGCTGTTTCTGCTGCTGCGGTGCAGTCAAAGGCCCTGGAGGTCACGCAGAGGGTTGAGGTGAAGGTGGAAGGCTTCGTCGTGTCGGACGATTGGGTGGACGACTTCATGCGTCGCCATGTTCTTCGATGTTCCTTCGGGTTGTCAGATGCGGAGACCACGGACAGTGACGAGAGGGAGCAGGATGTGCGTGCTGTGAAGATGAGAAAGGTGGAGACGGAGACTGGTAAAGCGGGCAAGACGAGTCGACGAGTGGCGAAGAAACTGGAGAGACCGAAGGATGCGCATGCACTTCGAACTCTTATGCCTCCCGCTAGGAAGAGGAAGCGTGACGATGAAGAAATTAAGGTGAGCGACCAGATGAAGGCTCGGAAATAAATTAAAATGAATAGCATGAACCAAGGGAAAAGCATCGGCGTCTTGTTCAATTCCATCGCCATGATGTTGGTTACACTGTGGCTGTACGATATCTGTCCCGTCAAATTCCCCATGGCGATCTTGATCTCTCTGCTGTTTGCTGCCTGCGACGAACTCCCGACCTGGGAATGAAACCACACAGACGTACGAGAACGTCGGGGCTGCCAACCGATGGCCGATTGCGATCAAGGAGTACACGGAGAATTACTTCGGCTTCGTCTTTAGCGAGATCGGCTAGAACTTTGACGTTCTTTCATTGGAATCATCGTGTTGTATCGAGTCTGACGCTGCTTTTCATCCACCACCAAAAGAAGAGAGACAGCAGACCGTAAAATGTTTAGACAATTCGGTTCATTGTGGTGAGAGTGGCCACCGTTGTTTGCATTGCGAATGGAGTCTTTTTTTCATTTGGCCCACGGGTGTATGGCGTCTATAAAATACTGGCGGGCGCTTGCTTAATCCATGCTGAAGCACTGACGACAACGAGGCTCGTACATTTCGCTTCCACCGATGAGCTGCGCGTGAGAAACTTAACAGTGAGAATGAAAATTACACATTAGGATGCAATTACAGCATTGAGCTCACCTCGAGAGTCGTATCAGCTACAAGACGTCGAGTAAATGCTGCATCCTGGCCACAGGAGGAGCAGATGGCGTTGAGCTTGACGACCTTTTCAGCTGTCGGGATCAGCTCCACCACATTGTCGAAAGCCTGCACACGTCACAGTCAGCAAGAGCTTGTAATTCATCACCACGTAAGCATTGTCCGTACTTTTCTCTCGAACGTCGCGTCCAGCGCCGCCACAACAACCACTTTGCCCATATTCGCAGCTTCGTGGCAGAACTCGACCAGCTAAACACGAGTACCGTGGCATCAAAAACGTCAGCTTTCCCCACCGAAACTGGCAACCCTCAGGAATTCTTACGTCCGGGTAGAACTGTCCCTCATCGATCCCAATCACGTCGCAGTCGTCCAGGAATGGCCGCACCTCGGCCAACGTCTGCACCGCCATGGCCTCCACGAACACCTTATCGTGCGTCGACAGCATCCTAATGCGTATCGTAGTTTGAAATCAATACCATACAGAAGAAACAAAAAAAAAAAAAATATTTAACAACTGCACAGCATTTACGTACTCTTCAGAGTGGCGCGTGTCGAAGAGGTACTTGACAACGAGACACTCGAGCTTGGCATGTTGGTACCGGTGAATACGGCGGATGAGCTCTGTGCTCTTGCCACTGAACATTGGTCCAATGATCAGCTGTAGATTGCCCTCAATCTTCATCCTCATCTCCAGTTTCCTCGGTCACTTGGCGGCAAAAAGCACGAGTGTGGAGACTTGTGACGCATGTCGTACACGCGATAAACCTACAGCTCCGAGGACGTCACCATACAATTCTTCAGTCACTACATATATAGGTCTACCTATAGTTACAAAATAGCCATATATGGACTGTAGCTGTACTGTAGCTGTATCCTACAAATCGCCATTTCTGCAACAGTAACGATGGTTGGCGAAGACGAAGCCAAGCGCGAGAGCTTCTACGTGGTCTACGTGCCTGCAGAGGAGAGCAAGGAGCTGGAGGAGTGGGCGGTGAAGCTGCCCAAGGACAAGGAAGCGCAGCTGGGATGTCTTACGGAGCGTCTGCGCGATCACTTTAAGCGGGGAGCCACTGCAGTCTCGGAGCAGCAGCAACAGGAGACCTTCAAGCAACAATTGCTGGCGCAGCTGCCTAAAGGCGCCACTATGACCGACGAGATGCTGCAAATGATGCTGCAAATGGACAGTCTGGTGGATTCCATTCCCCTCGTACTTAACACGCCCGACGTCAAGCACGTGGGTATCAACATGTACGTGGACGACAAGGGAACAGCTAAGGGTTTGCCTACCAACGTTCGAGCTTCAGCCATTGCACAAGCTTGTGGCAAGATGCTGGAGGTGAAGGGCGATGCTTTTATCGGTCGGGTCTTCGATAATGGTGAGTTGAAGGTACCAATGGGGAGGGGGGGGTACTATTTATTGTGGGTTCTGATGGGGGTTCTTTCGTGTAGATGACGACTTCGTTCGCATGGATTTCCGGTTGGGAGAGGTGTCGGGTGGTGCACCCTGGGTGCAGACAGCCAAATTACAGGCGGCAGCTACAGCGGCAGGGAACGGGGGAGCGGCGGCGGGCGCTGCATTGGCTCGTGCCAAGGCTCCAGGTAAAGTGATGCTGCCTGGATCCATCCAGCGCATCTGTGGTGCTGACAGGTGCTCGAAGAACGGGACGTTGCGCTGCTCGAGATGCAAGGCGCAGTTTTACTGCAGTCCGGAGTGCCAGAAATCTGACTGGAAGCTACACAAGATCGGATGCAAAAAGTAAACGGAATAGAGAAGCGAAGATGAATGCAAAGGTGTTTGTTTGCATCGTCTACTACTGTACATGTAGTAGAAAGAACTACGGTATTTGCTGTTTGTTGCCAACAGAACTACAGTAGCTGGTGGCGCGCCGTTACAGGCCCGACATGTGCGTGGTGCATAATGCAGCAATGTTGCTCACGTTTCGAAGTACTGAGGCAGGAAGCAACCACTATTTTCATAAAATAACTCGAGTAACTACCATTCCTGGTTCTTACACAAACTCCTGCAATGCACTTTGCAAAAGTCCCCACTACAATGCAATTAACCCGGCCTGTTGTCATTTCCAAGCATTCTTTATAGCGGCAAAATGCGGTCGATCTCTTCCTGGGGGAGTCCAAGCTGATCCAGTTTCTTGCGTGCAGCAGCCTTCTCGAACAGCAGCTGAACTTGCTTCGACTCCAGTTCGCACTTCAACTTGGCCCGCTCCAACTCATGCATTTCATGGCGCTGCTGTTCCTCATCGCCGACGCGTTTCAGTAGCGCCTTGCGCTCAATCTCCATCACTTCCTTCCTGTTTGCCGCGACCTCCTCTTCTGTCCGCGCGCGCTTCACCAGTAACAGCTCCTCCTCCGAGTTCTTCCGCTTCGTAACCGTTGGCTTTGGTGCCGTTTGGCCCTTATCACTAGCTGCGGGCGAAGTCTTCGGCGCAGCTGGGCTCTTTCCACTTGCCATTGGAGAAATCTTCGGCGCAGCTTGGTCTTTCGTACTTGCCGCCTGCGAAGTCTTTTGCGACACTTGGCCCTTACCATTCGTCGTCTTCAGTTCAGTCTCCTTTTTAGCATTGGTGCTTGGTGCAGACTCCTTTTTGCCAGTCTTCGTGGAAGCAGGTGCAGCGGTGGCAGATTTCGGAGGTCGTCCTCTTTTCGGAGCAGGAGGCGCTACTTGCATCATGGCTGCCTGCACAGCCGTCTCCAGATTTTTCCCTCTGACAGGACTCTTCTTCCGTGACACTACCGGCGTGGAAGACTTCTCTTTCGCCGGAGAAATTTTAACAGACGATGGAATCGGCTCTTCAGTCGTCTCATTCTGCTCCTCTGTCGTCAAACTCTTCCTTGCAGCAGCGTACCCAGGCGAAGGCTCAATTTGCCTCGCTAATCTGCTCACCTTCTTCCGCGGTTCGGCTGGAGATGCAGGTTTCTTCTCCACAGCAGTCTCCTTCACACCAAGAAGCCGGTTTCTAAATGTTACCGGCTTCTTTGGCTTCTCCTCAGTCACCACAGAGCTTTTCTTCGTTGGTGTACTGCTCTTCTTCTGCATCAAAAGCTTGTTTCTAAACGTGGTTTTCTTCTCTTGTTCTTCTTCACTGTCACTTTCTTCTTCTGCTTCACTCTCCTCCTCCTCCTCCTCCTCACTCTCTTCTTCACTCCCACTTCTTTCCTCCTGTTCTTCTTCACTCTGCTCCACTTGCTCTTCTTCATTTCCACTCTTTCTCTCCTGTTCTTCTTCACTCTCACTCTTTTCTTCTTGATCCGCTTCTGCATCTTCAGCACTATCATCCTCCAGCTCAATCTCAATCGTCTCCGCGTTCTTCTTCGTGAAAGGAACTCCTCGTAACGACGGGTCCAGTTTCTTAAACAACGGACACAAATGCTCCACATGGGCTTTAACTTCCTTCGTCGCTCTGCCAGTGAGATACGGTTCGTGCATACCCGTCTCCAGCAGCCACTGCTTGGCCTGAAGGTACTGTTTCTCGATTGCGTCCACCTTGTAGCGCACATAAGGCGCCTTACGGTGCGCTAAGCCCTCCTCCTGCATTACCTCCACGATCTCGCGAGCCAACTGAGCGCGCGACTCCGTACGCCAGCGCTTCAAGTTGCCAGGCGTCGTGAGCCACCGCAGTAGCACGTCCATAGTGGTGGGCGCGCCCGGCCGCACGTTGTCGGACAGGGACGAGTGGTAGGGCGAGCGGGTCGTCTTCTTCCGCCCCATTCTAATTGAGCTCTTTGAGGGGGATTTGGATTGGGCTTGGCTTACGTTGCACTAATTCGATAGTTTTATTTTCTTTTGCGCAACGTAAGGAGAGGTTCAACTTGACCATGATCTCATTTGACTGAAAAAATGTTATAGTGGCAGAACGCGGTCGACCTCAGCAAGATCAATGCCAGCACCTAATAGTTTCTTACGAGCCAGAGAACGCTCCATCGCAAGTTGGACTTGTTTCGCCTGCAGTTCGCACTCGAGTTTGGCTCGCTCGAGGTTGAAAAGCGTCTCGCGTTGGTCCCGTTCTTGCTTCGCACGCGCGACAAACGCCTCTCGTTCGAGCTCTCTCGTAGCCTCGTCCTCTCTTCGAGCTTGTTTGGTGATTGGTGACGGCTCGGTCGAGTTCCTGCGCTTTCGAGTGGAACGTTGAGGCTCAGACTCAACTTCGGCGTCACTTTGCTCGACAGGTTTCTGGGCGTCGGTATCGCTCTGCTCGGCAGGTCTCTGGACATCGGAGGAGTCGGTATGTTCGACAGTATTCTCCGTGCCTTCTTCCCCCATATCGACATCGTTCTCGTCGTCGTCATTCTTCGCTTCATCAGACTCGGACTCCTCTTCTTCCTCCTGTGAAGGGGCTTTCACCTGCGTCGGAGGAACTTCTTCCTCGGTGTCGGAGTTTTCGCTGGAGCTGCTTTCACTCGGATCTGCTTTCTTTGAATCGCCCTGACCGGGTTCTTCTTCCACATCCGCTTCTTCCTCCGAATTGTCTGCTTCCTCTGCTGTGGCCTTTTCTGCCTCGTCGACGTCGCTTTGCTCTTCTTCATCACCAGTAGGTGTTGGTTCGACTTCGTCGGCTTGGGCTAACGGGATTCGCTCCTCTCCATCAGTCTCCTCTTGCTCACTTTCACTGTCACTTTCGTCTTTGTCTTCGTCGCTATCTTCGTTGCTGGAACTGCTGTCATCAGATTCACTCTCCTTAGGCTTCGTCTTAAACGGACTCCTCACTCCAGTTTTTACAGCAACGCGAGCACGTGGTTTCTCTTCCTCCTCAGAACTTTCGTCTTCACTCTCAGAACTGGATGGTGCTTGAGCTGTTTCTGCCTCCTTCTCTTGTTGTCCGCCAACACCACTCTGTTTACCCGCGTCACCATCGCTGTGATCCTCATCGACGTCTACCGCAGTTCCTTCCTCTGTCATTTCCACACTAACAGCATTCTCCGAAACTGCTTGATCCTTCTCAGCTTCTTCGTTACCAATCGCCACGTCAACGATTGCATTTGCTGCGGCGTCGACGATACTCTGCTCTGGAAGATTCGCAACAGTACCAGCGCTTCCGGTTGCTCCCTTTTCAGCAGCCTCAGCACCATTTGGCTGTTTCGCGCTAGCCTTACCATCATCAATCTCCTGTTCCTTCTTGCTGGGCAGCTTCTGCTCGCCTCCTTTCGCAATCTGCTTCGTCTCCTCCGCAATTGCTCGTTGATGCCCGTTGTTCTCCAGACTTTTTTTCCACTCCCCTGCAGCACCGGCAGCAGTTAAACTCGTCTCGTTCTTCTTACCACCAGCTGCCGATGCATTAGCAGTACCATTGGTAGCCACTGGCGGGTTCTTCCGTGCTGGGATCTTCCCAAAGACTTGCAACAGGTCTCGATATTGCGGACAGAGCTTAGCCACCTCCGCAACAGTCTTATGGTCCGCTTCCCCTCGTTGAAACGCATCCACCTGCTTATTTCGAATCAGGTACGCAGTTGCACTGCCGAAGCTGTGCTCCATGATGCGGATCTTGTACTGCACGTCGCTCGGTTCGCGGTCGTGGAAGCCGTGCGTGTGCAGCTTCTGGATGATCTCGTTGAGAAGTCCTTTGCGGTTCTCTCGACGCCAGCGCTCGGCGTTTCCAGGTGCTGTGAGCCACGCCATGAGCACTTCCAGTGGCGACGGAGCTCCGGGCCTCGCGGGGTCCTTGTCCCACGTCTGGGCCGAGCGGCGCTTATTAGCAGCTTTGTTGTTCCGTGTCATCTTGCCAAATGAGCTCAAGAATGCCAAAACTGTTTGCAAATTATGATCGGGTTTTAGAGGATATTGTCTGAAATTAATTTATGACGAAATATATCTGCAGTAGTACAGCATTGCTCATTTTTGGACTACAATGGCAATAGTCGATCGACTTCATTGACAGGAAGACCCATGCCAAGCAGTTCTTTCCTCGCTCTTGCCCGGACCAAAAGAGCTTCGTCGCGTTTCACCTGCAATTCGAGTTTGAAGAATTCTTGACGCTCCTCTGGATTCGCTTCCAGTACAACAACACGCTTCGTATTCCTTACGTCGGCGTCTGGTTGCCGTTGATGCTCGTTCCGGACACGTTTTGACCCGGACAGATTTGATACCGGTCGGGGTTGTGCCACAGGTTTAAACCTAAGATCAATTCTCACGCTGGCGCCAGGTTGATTTCCTGGAAGCTGTGAATTCCGAAGAGCAGGCTCAATTGTCGCGTATACCGGACAGAACCGCACCACGGTCCTTTCAGCCTTGGCACTGTCTTGATAACGCTTGATCCCGTTTTTAATAAGCCAATCCTCAGCTTTATCGAATTGCTCTTCCAAGATACGAAGCTTTGACTCGACACTCCCTCGGGATCGATACGGTATACCGTGGACCAGCAGCAAGTCGTAGATCTCACTGGCTAGGTCCCACCGCGATCCGTCCGCCTTCCGCGCTGCCGCATGCCAACGCCCAGCATTTCCAGGAGTTAAAACCCATTTCAGAAGTACGTTTAGGGATGATGGTCTTCCATCACCAGCGTCAGAGTCCCATTTAGAACCGGATCCCGAGAACACAACGTATCCATCGTCATGGTCGTCTTGATCGGAGCTAACCGCGTCGTCGTCGTACTCAAGCTCAGTCCATTCAGCCGTATCTACTGTATTGCTACTGGAGCTGTGGGGTGATCCTTCCGTTAAATGCCACACGGGTCGGAACAAAGGCGCGATTTTTCGATACTCAAAGCAAATCTTGAGTACGGCACGTTCCGCTTCCTTGCTGACATCAAAACGATGAAGCCCCCTCTTCTTGAGCCACTTTTCAGCTTTACCGAAATTCTCCGTCAATTTGAAGAGTTTGTTGTAGACGCCTTTATGGGTGCGATGCTCGATGCCATGACTCCGAAACAAGCCGTGAATCTCCTTAGAAATTCTCACCCGCGCGCTGATTGTTCGTGCAGACTGGAGCCAGCGTGCAGCATTTCCAGGAGTGGCCAACCACTGTAGAAGCAGGTTTAGAGAAGACGGACCGCCATTGATGCCGTCAGTGCCCCATTTTATACAGGTACTCGTGCTAATGTGCTTTTGAGGCTTCGCCACGGATCTGATATATCCTCGAACACCAATGCCATTCTCATAGTCACTGCTTTCGTCTTCTGAATCTTCGGGTCGGACATATCCTGCTGCACGAATGGAATTCTCATTCTCTCGGATCCGGGAAGCCTCGTAGTCGATGCTTTCATCTTCTGAATCCACCGTATCTGAAATTTGCTTTTCACAGGTGCGGGGCTGCAGTGCCCCGATCTTTGAAGTCGGCGGGGGTTCACGAAGAGGTGCAATTTGTCTGAATAGAGGGCAGATCGATAGCACGTCGCGCTCTATGTCTTCGCTAACGTCGATCGACTGCCGACATAGCTCTCTCCTTTCGAGCCATGTCTCCGCTTGGAGGAGCTTCTGGTTAATACTTCCCAGTTTAGCCTTGATACTTGAAATGGTACGATAAATACCACGACTGAGGAGCAACTGGTATACTTCAGTACATAGCTGGAGTTGCGATCCATCTCGGGCCTTTGTGGATTTATACCAGCGCCAAGTATTTCCAGGAATCGCAAGCCATTTCAGCAGCACATCTAAGGAAGACACCCTTCCGTCTCCAGTAGCTTCATCCCATCTAGCACCTGGATTGGGCGTAAAATTCTCGATTTCATGGCCATCGCTGATCGTTGAGTCCTCTAACGTTTGCCCCCCCTCCAAAACCTGAGGTTGTGGTTGTGATGTTCCTTTCGACAGCCACGGACCGAATGCAGGTGCAAGAACCCGGTAACAAGGGCATATCTGGCGAACCACGAGCTCTGAGTCCTTGTCGAGGCACAGATTCTCCCGCTTTAAATATTGAGTAGCCTTGGTGAACTGCCTCACCAAATGCATGACCCTGGTTTCAATGCTCGCGCACGTGCGGTACGTGATTCCACACTTTAAGAGCAGGAAGCAGATTTCACGGTTTAATTGTTTCCGGGATCCGTTCCGTTTCAATCCAGCTTCTAACCACTTAGCAGCATTTCCGTCGTCCAATAGCCATTGCACCAACACGTCTAAGGACGATGGCCCACCATCTTTGCCATCCGAATCCCATTTCGGGTTAAGAAAGGATGAACACTGACTCTGCGTCTGCAACTCTTCCGACGTCCCACAATGGACACTGCTGTCTTCTCGATTCGAATCGACTTCTACTCCGTTCTCGCCCTCTGAACCTGATAACGTTTCTTCAGTCGGTTGAGTCCTTATGGCGCTAGCTGGCAACAAGGGTATCAGTTGACGGTAATAAGGACATATCGTAGCCACTTTCTGCTCCAGTTCTTCGTTAATATCGAACGGATCGAACCCCTTTCGCTTAAGCCACTGATAGGCCTCTTCAACTTGGCGTTCAAAGTTCCAGAGCTTCCAGCTGATGCCGTTGCGGCCGCGGTGTGTGATCCCGTGGGACTGAAAAATGCTCACAATTTCGGCAATCAGTTTACCCCTGGATCCGTTCACATCCCTCGTAGAATTTAGCCAACGCTCCCCGTTACCAGGACCCGCCAGCCATTGCAGTAGCAGCTCCATGGAAGAAGAACCTCCGGCCACACCATCCGATTCCCATTTGACAGGCATCTTTTTTTCTTTCTTCACAAAGTGAGGTTGAAAAATATCCTACTGCTCTTGTAGAGAGATGCCGAAGCATTCCTCTATAAAAGAACAATGACATGCATTGACGGCATGTTGAAGTGACCTTGTCCCTCTACAAGAACATATTCACGCAGAATCAGGGGAAATATTCCAGTCTAAAGTGATGAATCTCATGTACGATGTTGTTAAACCATTCGACAAACATGGCAGGAAAATGCAGTGTTTGTGACTGTCATTTTTACATTTTCAAAGGTAGCAGTCGCTCGATGGTAGTGAAGTCTAATGGCAGAACCCCGTGCCTCAAACCCTTCTTCCATGGGCGATTCAACTGCGTTGTAGAAGAGCTCCATGAAGTAGTCCGTCTCCACAGAGTTCTCGTAGCGGCCTTGGCCGGGTGCAGGCAGGTTCATCAAGCTGAACTTGGGCTAAAATCGTACGCGTTTTCACCAAAACGTTGCGTTTCATATGCCAACGACAAACGAGTGACGGAACGCCGGCGAAAGAATGATCGGTAGCATTCATGTATGCCTGGGTGGGGTAGGTGAGGATGATTAATGGCCACGCGATAATATAGCTGGTGGCACCTGGCAACCAGCACTGCGTGACAGGGAGAATTTGGATGTTTTGTAACAGGATGAGACCGCATGTTGAAGAGACGACGACGGTTAATGGCGTGTTGATGGACGCAGATGCCAGGAGTGTTCGACGGACGCTTCACGTTGAAGATACCGCTGCTGGACGAGAACCAATGGCTAAATTGATGATGAAGCGACGGCTTTGGTTAAACGGCGACGAACGCTGATTGGTGAACGTTGGGATGAACGCTGGAGGGCGGAGAAGATCTTGGGTGACGAAGGTTACAGCGAAGAGGATCGCAGTCAATGGCACGAGGCTGTTGTAGTAACGGACGACGAGTGAGCGGAGTCGAACGCTGTGAAGCGGCTCACTCTGGAATTTGCGACGGAGAGCGCACTCTGGAATTTGCGACGGAAGGCGCACTTCTCAATCTGCGGCGGTGGACGAACGAAGTAACGGGACGAAGAGAGAACGGAGCCGAGCGCTGTGAAGCAGCTCAATTCTCAAGTTGAAGTGTTGGACGAACGAAGTTGTTGGACGAAGCGGCTGGACGAAGGGAGAGGCAGTTGTTGGACGAACGAGGTTGTTG
>LGSM01000234.1:0-48917 GCA_001314345.1 Phytophthora multivora | reverse complement strand
AAAAAAAACCGTGTCACGCTCAAGGGACCGTATAGTTTCTGAAGATAACGCACACAATCGAGTTTCTTCTTGCAGCGTCGCAAATGGGGGCCTAGACCATTCTGACAATAATGCATCGGTAAATGTGGATAGCGTAGAAAAGCGAGTTGACGATCGATACCAAACAAGTCAGTTGACAAAATTGCTGAAGCAACAGACAGCGGTCTGTCTTTTGGTGCTTTGGTTGCATGTTTTCGAAGCGAGCTAATACTTTCTTCTTAATATATATCTTCAACCTGACGCGTGCTATATTAGCAGTGTCCAAAGTACTAACGGGAGCAGATTCTGGTTAGGAGACGTAGCCCCAGGCACTCGGTCATGCTCGTGAAGCTTAATGCTAGCAAACGGGAAATGCACGTCGCTGACGTTGCATTCTAAATAAATTCCAAACCGTGGAGGGGCATCGATGGTGCTTTCTCCACGGTGGCCACCTTGTTCGTAGTAGAAGCCAGCAATTTGCGTCGTTTGGTCTTCTTAATCACCACAGGAGCCACGTACTCATCCACGTGCTGGTTCTGCTCGTCCTCCTTGATGCTACCGTCTTGTCCTCAGAATCCTTTAACCTTGTTGTTGTTCTTCTTCTTGGGCTGCTGCGCGGGCTGCTGCGTCTCCTGAAGCTTTTTGACGGCCAGAATCTCCGTCATGTGGGGATTTGGAAGCGTCGATCTTGCGCGTGCTGGCCAGCAGCGGTTTTTTCTGCTGCTTCTCGAGCTTCTGCTTCTTGGTCAAAGGAGCCGGCTCGTCGCCGCCCTTGCTGTCCACCTGGAAGAGCTGCTGCGCCTCCACATGCTTGAGCTTCTTGTCCTTCGCGTCCTGCCGGATGCTCTCCTCCACCTGCGCGCCAATGGCCTTAACGCGCTGCTAACGACGGCGCTTGCTTCCTCCCATGGTCCCCAGTGTGTCAATGTATGTCTCTTCACAAGGCGTTCTGCCAGAAACTGTTCGAAGATGAAGTGTGTCGACTCGCCATATACAGCATTGTTGCACAAATGTAGCATTTGTGTACTGTTGCACGAATGTTGCTTGATGACATCCGGAGCACAGCCCCTAACGACAGTTCTTCGAACTGCGAATTGGTCCTTTGAACGCTAACGGATATTTCCGAACAATGTACCCAGCCCAAATAAAATACCCCCTGACAAAAATGATTGAAATCCCCAGCGTCTTTTATCGATAGTGCTTACTCCAAATAGTATACCATGAGCATCCTTCACGTCGATTTCTTACTGCTCATCATTTAGCACAACAACACGTCCACTAACTAATTTCCCCGCGTCCAGCAAAACCCTCATCCCGCTGCCTTCCGTCCGTACCAGCCCACCATGCCTCGGTCTAGTGTTTCAAAGTCAATGGCAGCAAAAAGAGGTTGTGACTTGGATTGAACAGATCGGTTTCTACGCGAGCTGCTACGTACTTTCAGAACGAGCGTTGGTGGATAAATTTCTGAAGCCCATGTGCGCTACTGCGAAAAAGGACTTGAAGATGTTTGTCACACCGGGTGGTTTGACGCCGTATGTGCAAGCTGGAGACGTAAGTATCTACAAGCCCTTTAAAGACAAGCTCTCTGACCATCGACGAGTAGAAATCGTCGGAGCGTGTTGTGTACACGAAGGCGGCAACCCAAAGCAGCCACCTGTCGAGGATGTGGTCCAGTGGGTCCAAATAGCAGGTCCAAATAGCATGGAAGGCTGTTCCAGATAACGTTGTGAGTCGTGTGATTGCGGCAGCTGGGTTTTCCCCAAGCTTTGAGGATTGGCACATTAGTCGCCATGACGTCTATGGTGATATGTTTTGCCGCAAGTGGCTATCGCGAGATGAAGAGTCCGATGACGATGATGTTGGGGGGGGGGTCCTTGATAATATGGACGAGCTCACCATATGGGACACTGATGCTTAGACCAGTCGTATACCGTATCCAATTAGTATACTTTGATTAGGCGATGATTTTCTATTGAATTAGTACACGGTATTTTATTCGGAAAAATCCTTTACATTCTCCAGAGTTTTTGCAGGACAATATTGAACCCATCCGTTTGCTATCTGCAGGACAAAATATCCTGCAAATTCCAAATGAAAAGCGGCATAACATCAGAAATAAGCTGGCGCTCACTATACAGTAGGTCTAATGTAATAATCAATTTCCACAACTTTTGCAGGACAAGTGTCCAGCGATTTCTTTATTCAAATTTCTAGTTCTCTCCGCTATTTTGAAAAACGATGGCGGACTGTCCCTTGCAACGATAAAATGCTGTTTTTTTACTGTTCCAACAGCTCGTAAAGCTGTCGGTTACACTGCTCGATTCGAGCCTCGAACGAACAGAAGTTGATGTGTGAATCGTACTTCGACTGGCAGGATCTGACACGGCAAGTCACATAGATACAGGGCACTACCATAAGTGTTCGCTCTCGTCCGTGTACCAGAGCCCGTATAGCCGATTCATCGCGTGAATTGCTCTGTACAAACCGGAACGCATCCCCCAAGCGTTTGCTGAGAGCCTCGGGGACGTGTCAGGCCTCAACATCAAACAGCTCCGAAAAAGTCTAAAACCGTTGCTGGACCGCGATCCCCCCCCCCCTCTTCGATTTGACAACATAAAACTCAACGTCTTTGGAGCTTGGCTAGTGACACTTGAAAAGGCTGACGGAAGCGCTCTCAGCTTTGCAGCGCTGAATACACACAGAGCTGGTCTTTTCAATTTATTTCGCGACTACGGTTGTGGAATTCCGGCAGTAATAGAGATAGGCTTACAGAAGTATTTCAAGGTGTGAAGCGTGACAGAGCTACTGCTGCTGCTCGTGGGAAAATGCGGGCAAAGATCGTCAAGGACCCACTCTCGTCTCAGCTTTACTGCTTTTTGTGTGAGCAATAATTCAATTAGCCGTCAAAAGACATGATTTTCGCGCTAAGATACATGGTCGTAGCTTGGAATCTAATGTGCAGATTGGCAAACGCGTTTGGCATTCACCACAGCCTCGTGGAATGGAGTGGCGATGCACTCTGCATTTACGTTGCGCACCAGAAGAACGACCAGGAAGGCAACAGGCCTCGTGACCCAAGCCACATTTACGCCAAACCACTCAGCCGGAAAATTCGCTCGGTTCTTGCTATTGCGATGTTTTGGTCGACTTCCGCGTTTGATGGAAGTGATCTCCTGTTTCCAGGTAGCAATCAATATGAGCGATTCCGCAAATGCTTACGTCGTTTACTAGACGGAGATGAAGTCGCTAAAGAAATGCATCGGCGTGGTGTTGACCCAGACGACCTCGGCACTCATTTCACGCAAAAAGTAGCAGCAACTTATTGTGCGTCCGGCTCCACAGCATGCCCATCATCGACTGCTGTCCATTTACGGACCGGATGGCCGTTAGGCGGTGTTCAGAATACATACCTATGCTACGAAGCCGCTGGCGACATGCACGTAGGAAGATCTGTGTCGGGGCTTCCACCAGGAAGTCATCAATTTGCTGTTCTCCCACCACATTTTGATGAAAGTAACGAGTTGGTCAAAAATGCAGTCTCGTGTGTATTTCCAGGACTTCCCTCTCACTTAGCATACGTCGGTGAATTTTATCTAGCTTCGTAGGTTTATCGTGCACCGTATCTACGACAAAAACTTGCTTCGAAGCACCCGGTGTTGGAATCGCTATTACTTCAGCACCCAACGCTAGTTGCTGATCTTACCAACAAAGTATGCGGTGTTGAAGATACCAGTAATCGCCTACAAGCCACAGGTGTACCACCTCATGTAGCTATATTACGTGAGATTAATACGCTGCTCGAAATGTCTCTTAAAACAGCGGACCATATTGATGCCTCACGAACAGCGACTGTGAAGGACATTAGGGGGGAACTTGAGCAGCAAGCAATTGGTGCAGGTGTGGTGACATTTGACGGACTAGATAGTGCACCGAAACGATGTCTAGACCCGGCAGGAATTACATCTTTGGTGGAGAAGTTGACTACGAATCCACAGCAGTACAACCCACTGGCCGACGACACCGCTTCTATCCCAACTTACTTCTGGGGAGGCCGCTTTCGGCGAGTTCCGCCAGACGTTTAGCTTCCCGACTGCTCGGTAGCAATGCTGTGGGTATTGTGGCAATGTGGTAGTGCCAGCAAGAAGACACCACCTCTACGTATGCTTGATGGACGCGACATGCCAAACAGAAATCAACAGAAGCGACTTAGTGACGCTCGCTACTTAATGCGCATGGTTGAGGACGACGCAAGATCACCAGAGCGTCGATGACGCAGTGAAGATATTTGCAGCGTGTTCGCAGAGCGTCTCTGTCCCCGACCTGGAGGCAAGAAGCCGTAAACTCCGCCGAGGCCAGCTCACCTGGATTTTTGTAGTGGCCCTACACCGGAGGGCTCCTGTGCACCACTAGCATAATTGGATAAAAATAGCTGTGTCTAAGGATCTAATTAGTTAAAAATAACGCATTATTAATGTCCTGCAGTGTCCTGCAAATTCCGTCTAACAATAGTTTTCGGACAAAAACACAATTGCATCACATACAAACTTCAAGTACGGGCTGTGTCCAATACCTGACCAATCAGCGGCGACTCTATTATTATTGGCATCTGCAACCTTATAGACCTTTTAAAAACGAGTTTGTCAGCGCTTTATCATATTCTTAGCTCTTAACAATTTGCTATTGTAATTTTATTTGAGACTGAGGTCGTTCCGACCGAGATTAGCTACTCGCCGTTGAAGGCGCTCCTCGTTAAACAGTTTAGCAAGTCTGAATAGCTCATCTCGGGGCGTAGGATTGATCTTATCATTAACTAGGCGCTATACTGTATAAATAACAGCATGTAGTGTAACAAGATCTGCTACTTAGCTTAAAATTGGATGGTAATAGTTGTATGACATCATTGAAGTGAACAATGCTTAATCAGCAAGTACATAAACATCTACGACCAATTTTGCACTATACACGCAGACTTAGATGCCCACCACGCTTGCGATCAGCACGGAAAGCTATCAAGATGTTTGTGAACGAGAACTGTCTACCGTAGACTGAATAAACCTTGTCAATTGCTGTGTCACTTGTGAACCCCGCGCTAACCAGACTTGACGCGACGTCCCAAAACACCTTTCGTCTTGAGTAGGCAAACTTCCACGCTAGATTGCTGTTAAATTGCCGCGTTCGGTCACAGGGTCTCCTGTTATATTAATTAACGGCATAAAAAATGATATTGGTTTCTTAGCAAACTCAAGCGTGCTTGAGCGACGGTAGACAGGTTTCAATAGTTCATTTGGCTCTGAGTCACCGTTTGCCCGTTGGTTCATCCAGCGAGTCGCTGGCAGCGACACAAGTGTTCTGGCGTGATGTGAAGAGGTCGCCCATCATGAAGGCGTAGTCGCTGCCATACGCAACGTCATCCTTGAAGGACATGAACCTCGTGAGCTCCGCTTTGTAGCGGCTTGTAATGAGGGTGTTTTTTTCTGTTCTGCTTCTTCTTCATGCAACCTTCCGAGTCAGTGTAGATTGACTTAGTTTTTGTGTGGGATGTCTGTACCTCATTTGTATGCAACTCTAGACAGTTTTTTTGTATGGTACCCGGGTTGCAGAAGACGAAGATCTGTGCTATGGTACAGATTACTAAAGTTGCGGTCAACACCGTACTGCTGCATGACCGTACCGACCACGATTCTGGCTGGTACTATGCCACTGACCAATTTCAAAAATACAAACTCGGTCGCATATGGCCGGTAATGTACCGGTATCGGAAACTGCACAGTACATTTGGGAGAATGCTCGTTGATTTGGCAGCCTCACAGCATGCTGTGTTTATCGATCACGCTGGCCATATCTGCATTTATTTGGCGACAAATTCGCACATGATCGCGTTCTTGCCGATAACGTTTTGGCTGCTTGATCTCTCTTTGGGCCGTTTGCACCGCTGAGCGAAAGCCATCTACGACACCCCCTTCAAGACGTGCGTGGCGCACACGAACTTCCACGTGTATTTGAACCCGCAGCGCTCAGACGATAGAGAATGCTACCACAACTACCTATGGCGGCTTCTTTCCATCGGTAAAGAGATGATCACCAAGAGCAAAATAGCGCAGAAGCGCTACCGTAAGCACCATGAGCTGCGCCTCCGCAGCATGTTCCGCATTCTTCGCGACAGTTCTACTCCATCACGCTGAATAAGAAGTGAGAGTAGTGAACATGATAGTGAGGAGACTGTGTTTAGTAGCTAAATAGAATTCTCTAGTTGTCATGCCCAAAAAGATTAAGCGACTTTGTGTGCGTCATGCACTCAATTAGAGCTGTGTAAGGTCGTTGAATACTAAGTGATTTCGGAAATGTCAAATTTCCGTTGCTGTGCTGCTTTCCTCACCATATAACTCATCAATCAAGGGATTCGCTGAGCGGGCACACCTACAAACACAAATCAAGCAATAGATCACTACTTGGTTTGAGGTCTAATAGTTCGGGTACAATTCAAATTTTGTCGAAAGTATTGAGGTTAGGGCCCGTCACAGGGATCGCCTCTACAACATGTCCTCTAGAAACTAATACTGAAGAGGTACGATACTTATGACACTTATAATTAATGTACCAAAATGTCTGTAACATCAGCACAATGAATTCTAGACTACTTGTCTGAATGCCGCATACTATTTTCTTGTTAGTAGCCTGCTACTTTCTTAGACATTAATCTCACTTCTCGTTTTTACCTCTTCCTACTCCTACTTCCTTCTACAAGCGCCCGTGCTCCCCGCAACAAAAAGCAATGTGATCTCAGAATTGTGCTCTTCAAAATACGAATCATAAACTGCGATTATTCCTTTTCAAAGTCATTTTTTGATATTTTAGTGACTAAATTCGGAATATAATATCACTTATTTTGGGGACTAAATTCGGAACATGTGGCGTGTGAGCTGTTCAACATGGCTACAATCTGACGTACAGTCTCGAGAGAGCGCGAGCTCGCTGCACTGGCATCTCGTGCTCGTCTTGGTCATCCAGTTCGTTAATCAGTGAAAATACACTCCCGTCACTGCTGTCGCTCTCTGTGAACGACAATGCCCGCAGCTTTCCGCCTAGATCAACGTCTTCAGTGGAGGCGTCACAGCTCTCGGCGGCTCTGCAGAGTCTGCAATCACTGGGAGGAATATCTGGAAGTGGATCCACGAGTGTTTCGACACTGACGGACAGCATGCAGACGTCGTAGTGCGGGATGAAGTAGTCGGCCGTGTAGCCCAGGGCGTCCTCATCGGACTCGTCGTCGGACTCGGAGACGACGGGTAGCGACGCAAAGCTGTCGTTAGCGTCGAGTTCTTGCTCGCTGTATCTGCCGCACTCATTATCGCTGTCGAAGTCGATGTCCTCAGTGTTGACGTATTCGACGCAGTCTTCGATACGTTTGTGGTCGCTACCGTCGAGAATTCGATTCAGTAGCCAACAGGCCGTAGCGATTGCGCCTGCTGTACTTGCCGCTACAACCGCCTTGGTGATCGCTCGCGCTGCTCGAGATTGCATAGTGAGGTCTGTGCGCTGGCGCTTAATTTCCGCTGTGAACGACCGTGCGGCCATGGCGACGGGCGGTCCCAGATAAAGAGCGAATGCCAGACATCCCGCTGCTTCCACGAGCTCTACCTTCTCAATGATGCCAACAGCAATGCCGATATAGTAACTCAGATATCTCTCGAAGCTGCCATCTCAAAAATGTAGTACTCTGGACGTATTTCGTGGTCGAGTTTCCGGTCCTTCGAAGAAGGAGCCGGACGATGTTCTGCATTCAAGCAAGTGCATGTAATTATTTCTATACGACGCAGTTAAATTACGGGACGGACCGATCTCGAATCAGCTCCAGACGAGCAGCAGCGAGCTCCGTCGTTGCTGGTCATCTTCATCGTCCGACATGGCGCTCGCCGGCTCCTTATACCCATCGTCGTCAGACATTGTCAGCGATTGGCGAAACTCCATCGATTTACGCTCGGATACTTCTCCTGCGTTGCGGTATTTCATCTTTTCCTCACAACGGAAATACAAATTCCGTCGGTCGGACTGCCAGCCGTGCAGGTTCATCCTGTACGCGAGTCGCTCGCTTCCTTCAAGCAGTCGCTGCTCCACGTCGACGTTCTCCAGCTCCAGGAACCGACACAGCGTGACTAGCACTTTGCACACGTGTGAAGCGTCGAACGGAGCCTGGTAGCAACGGAAATGGCGAATGCGGTAGTTGGAACGCAGAACTGCGAACACTGTGCGCATCATTGCGTTAAGAGCGAGCGTCCTCTGCTCAAAAATGTGTTTTGACTGGTGGTTGAACAGTGTTCGCTTCGGGAACTCGATACTGCCCAGAACAGCGAACAGCGACCAGAATGGGCACGAGCCCAGTGCGCAGCAGCACGCTCGCACGTTCTTGCAGTCCGTGAGGTGCTGCAGCTCTCGGTACAGCGATCGGCATTCGCTGTAGGTACGTGGAACCTCGTGCACTACTGGTACATTGTCAAGCGTCGCGACGTGGTCGAGGTCCTGTCGTCGAGCAACCAGTCCTTCACGGTGGCTGCGACTCCTTGGTCGGATGGCGAAGACGTACTCGGGGGACGGAGAGCTGTCCCCATGCGGGTTAACTCGTGCCACCTGCACGTCGACCTCACGCAGCAGCACAGTCTTCATGGTCCTTCTGGCAGGTGGTTTCGTATCGGAGCGGAGCCTCCGTCGAAAATAGCAGCGATGGTTTTATTAGCAAGTGACGAGTCTGCAAATGCGTTCACAAACGGCGATGAACGTGTGAGCAATGGCCACGGCTAAGTCGCCGTTCCAAGGCAGCTGTCCGTCAATCACGGCGCGGAATTACTTCGATGTATGCACTCCTAAACCCTCATGTAAGTAACGAGAGCATTCCAAAGTGACGGTCTACCCTCGAAGAAGATTGACGTTCGAAAGTAGAGTGGGGATTGCACCATGCAAAAAGCGAGCAAAGCCCTGACCTCCGTGCTGATGAGAAGTGTGTACGCTCGGCCATCTTTGTGACAGTACACTTGATTTAGCTGCATGGCTGATCCTCGGTGCTAGGGCTCTTATGAAAATGCTTGATACAGCACGGCATCAACTTGCATTGATGTTAGTAACTGAAGGCACTGGCAGCAAAAGCCTTGCTTGAAGGGAGCAGAATGTTCTGACAAAAACCTTCGTAATGAGCACTGTAACTGCAACACCGAATCCATGGCAACTCGGCATAGGATCTTGGTGGCGCTTGAAGAGGACGAGGTGGCTTCGCTGTCTCTACCAGGGCATGCTGCCAAAAGGCATCACTGTGTTGCTAACTGCAACTTGCACAGAACCCACGCACATACCGTATTTGAGAACTCATACTTCATACATTGTCAATTCTTGAGTTGTGTTGTTTTTGTTCATTGTGCACTTTATCTTGGGAAAAGGTCCATATTCTGTTCACTTTTGCACTGTTTCTTCGGTATGAACTAAGAGATCTCTCTGTAGTATGAGTTCTTATATACGGTACTTTCACTTTCGGCAAAAATACGTCTAGCTTACAGATTTTCCTATTAGACGATGCAACCACAACGTTTAGCCATCAAATTTCTTTCTTCGACGGCAAGTTGCTGCTCTTTAGCAAAAAAAAACTGCAGCAATGCGCAGTACATTGGCAACATTGTTTCGAAGGGATATAAAATTATAAGTGAGGAAAATAGGAGCCGACAAGCACTGAAGCTATTGTGCATGTAGTACACGAACATCCAGCGTGTATTCGCTTGATTTGAGCTCTTTGTCAGTGATTGTCTGTCTACTGCGCGCGCCCATACTTGACAAGCGCGTCCGTATCATGACTCAGGTCTCATATCGTTCATCCTCAAGGAATAGTACACCTCGACTCGATTCGGCGGTCGCAGCCGGGTAGTGCAAGGCCGAGTGTCGCTACTCCGTTGGCAGCGGGCCTCTGCTTTCTCCAGTCTTAATCCCACGCACCACGCCCGTAACACGTCATTAGCCAGCGAGGGCCACACGCTCAAGACTCCGTCCAGCAAAAGTGCGGCCTCGTGGACATATCGCCAGTCATCGGCTGTGGAATTCATTTTCGAAACGAGGCGGCGCATCTTCCCGGGGGGAAGACTGACCGTCTGTCAAAGTGCAGGACTGGGCTCTGGGGCCCCCAGTGGGGGGACGCGCTACTCCATTCCGGAACTTCCCGCCGATCACGCAGAGCTGCTACCTTTCACTTCCTATGACGATCTCCACGCGAATCCGCGGCGAGCTGTTCACGACCTCGTCAGGCGTCGACGTCGAAGACGTGCAAGAGCTCAGTCCGCAGCTCATTCGTTTGCCACTAACTCGACCACCAGACGCACGTACCGCCGGCACCAAGAAGAAGACGAAGAAGAAATCCAAAAAGCAGGCGCCAATGAAGCTCAGGGCGGCAGAAGATCGCCAGACATCGCAACGCCACGGATTGCCGTGGACTACGAACGAGCACGACCGCTTCCTGCAAGGACTAGAGCTCTATCCGTCTGGTCCGTGGAAAGCGATTGCGGCTTTTGTCGGCACGCGCACACCGCGTCAGACTATGACGCACGCACAGAAGTACCGCCAAAAGATTCAGCGCCGTCGTCGCGGACTCCTGACCTCTTCGCGGCAGCCTGTGCCCATGACGTCCGAGGTGTACGGTGGCCTCGTTATCACCACGAACGACAAAGACTGCAGTGCAGTGCCTGATGTTGTCAGTCACTCCCCAACGTCGGTTGACGTTTCACTTAAAGCGTCCGACGAGCGGCTGTCCCCGCTCGAAAACAGTTGGTTCGATAAAGTGGAGGTGGGCGAGTTGGATGCCGCTTTCCGAGCTTTTCTCGAGGTGTACGACCCCACTCTCTTCCCCATGGACGAAGAGATGCACAGCACAAGCGCGTTCGACGTTGAGTCCATGGAGGACGGCGCATCTATCGTGCTGTAAGTTTAGATGTTAGCTCATCAAGTTAAAATTAAGTAAAGTCATTGGTTAAAACATGGTCATAACTGAATTTTCATTGGTTGAAAACACTTTACCGTTTTTTTGCTAACCGTTTCCATCTGAGTTAGCCATCACTTCTCAATTTCACCAAGACCTCCGGGATGAATACGTCCATGATCTCGTCACAGTCAACCGTTCGACGTTTGCTCAAGGCACGCCGCGAGGAGATGGCTACAGTTTCCATCGCCACCAGACCCATGACCGTCTTCGACAGCCAGGATATGACGGCGCCGTATACACAGTACGTTGTGAAGCTGAAGAGTTCTTCCAGTAGCTCTTCACAGGCGCCTAAAGAGGGGTGGAAGCTTCGGAAACGATATTCAGACTTCTACGCACTGCACCGGAAGCTGCGTCGAACGAGGCGTCAATGGGAGGTAACCTGCCTCAAGCAGGGAGACGCATTCCAGTCCGTGGTCGAGATATTGCAACGGGCCGCGGGGCCCGAGTTCCCGAGGAGGCATGTCCGGTGTGACACGAGTGCAATTATTCACGCAAGGCGGCGACAACTTATGGACTATACACGAACGTTATTAGCTGCATACGCCGAGCTGGGGGTGTTGTTAGGGGCTCCAGGCCTTCTGAAAGGCAACTTCGTGGATGAAATTGTGTGTGTAAATACGGTTTTCGTGGAAATCGAGCGGTTTTTGGAGATCCCACCGAGACGGAAGGAAATTGAAGCACAGCTGACACGAGCGGTGATGACGCTAGAAGACGTAAAGTCAGATCCGAATAGTGGAGTCAAGCCGTCTCAGTGCTGCATTTGTCTGAGTGACAGTGATCCAAGTGGCGGTTCCGACGCTGGTGCAAGCACGGAGATGGCACGGTTACCGTGTGGTCATGTTTTTCACGAGGACTGTATTATCCACTGGCTTCAGTGCGGCTCCACGTGCCCGATGTGCCGTTGCACTGTTGGAAAAGCAGCAAGTCGACGAGTAGTCATGGCGCTCGGGTAGTGTGTCCTCGCGAAAACTTTGGAGAAGTATTGATTGCATTTGTAAATGTGTTTTAATGTGGCATGCGCTGACCGACGAATAAATGGGGTATGTGTGATGCTAGTGTGTGTGTCCAACAGAAAATTTTACTTTATTGTGAATTTACTGGAGTTGTCAGACTCAGGATAAGATATCACGAAGATCGGCAGTGGACAAATTCCGATTCCGCGTTCGTCACGGCTTCGTAGTGAGTGATGTTCTCGTAAGGCAGATGTATCGAGCAAACGGCGCATAGAGATTGCTCTAAAGAACGGTAATGCTGGATTCGAAATTGTATTCTTGTTGGCAGCGCGTGACCGCTTGTCCTTTTTGTGCGGATTCGGCTGAATGAAGCCATCGGTGCCCCTTTGTGTTTTTCACAGTATCCACTTGCACCTTTGAGACGAGCAAGTCAAGTGGCTCGCGTGCTGGCGGCCATGGCTGAAGCGGAATACGGTCAATGAGGTCGGTGATGCTGGAGGTTACGGAGGAGGTTCTTGGTCTCGTGCTCAACTCGGAACCTCCAACTACATAGGAGATATTATGGACACACAAGGTAGGATCTTGCACTTTAGCTGCTTACCACACGAGACAACAAGCGCCACCATCTCTGGTTCGTTGTCTCCTCTAAAGACCCACTGTCAGCATGGCAACATAACGACCATGCGTCAACTCGTACAGCCACTCGGTGGCGCTGCTTCTAAAAGAGACATCGTTGTGATCTGAGACTAAATTCGTAACAGTTATTACAGAACCTTTTTTCGGAGGGTCTGCGTAAGCTCTCACGGCTTTACTTTATTACTGTAATAAACAGTACATTGAAAAATATATATTAACAAAGGTAATAAAGCTGAGAAATTAAAAATAATCTGGATCTTTTCATTGAAAATCCAACTTGCGACTACCAAAACGGCGATAATCCATACGCTGAGCGAAAACATCAGCCAGGTCTTCGCAGGCTGCACAAGTGCCTTGGCGACTCGATCATTTGGCACGTTCTGCTCTGCTACTCGGCGTCGGGATCTTAGGGTGGCAGACAAGATCGCGTCAAGCTCCAGCATGGCGTCGACCACTTCTCAACTAGCCGAGAGCAGAGCCAACCAACAGCTCAACAGCTCACGAAAGACACAGTTACAGCACCACAGACGCAACTCAAGAGGGAGAAATCTACCCCAGACACAGGACAACAGACAATTGATCGATGACAATCACGCACAACGTCCAGCAGGAGTTCCTTGACGACGAGACCAAGAGCCTTATCTGCATTCCATGCCACTCCGGCTCGTCCAGTGTGCACAGCTCTCCACTGGCAGCAAGTGCCCCGTCCTCACAGACTCCTGCAGTGGCTCACCAACCGCTACTGACCACGGCAACTCCGCTATTGCTGGTGCCGCCCGCAACGTCCAGTCCGATTCGAACAGCAGAATCGACAAAAGGTGAGCGTTGGACGGAGGACGAGCACGAGCGGTTCTTGCTCGGCATGGAATTGTTCAAAGCGGGGCCGTGGAAAAAGATCGCTGGTGTTGTCGGCACGCGAGATGCACGGCAGACGATGAGCCATGCCCAAAAGTATCGCCAGAAGATTAAGCGCCGCAAGTCGACGCGGTCAGTGGCGGAGCCTCCACGTCGTGATGCTGATGGATCTCGTACTACCTCCACCACCAAAAGAATGCGGACAGCTAGTGCCATATCAATCGAAGCAGATGTACAAGATCGAGTGGAGAGGAATTTAAGAGCATCAAGAGCCCAGTCGCCACGGGAAGCACTGGGTGGCTCCGAGCAGGGCCTCGAACGCGCGACTGGTCTCATTCTTGCGGAGACCCTGCTCGCGATCAACGCTACGGCCAATGTGGGCAGCAACGCTCGTACACTCGACGGAGTAATGATCGGAGCAGACAACCAGGGCGATCGACAGCTCGACGCGACACTAGAGCCGCTAGATATCAACGCTGGTGTTTCGGTGGTACACGACAGCTGGCTCGGGCCGGACGAGTTCTGGGACTTCCTTGATGGCCGTCAGGACGCGGTGCCAGATGTGGCCGGCGTCTGTGCTGAAGCAGAATCAGAGCCACGACCGCGAGATGCACGTCACCAGTAATTGCTTTGGCAGCACTAGGGGGGCTGCAGGCGTCCGACGACGGTTGCTGCCCCTATTTTTAAGGAAAGCGAGGAAGGTTTCGCCTCTGCAGCTGCCGCGAAGGACGACAGGCAGAAGCCGTTTGCTTCGTTAGGCAATGGCGTGTGGTGTGGCTCGATCCGGAGACCAACTCAAGGAGGCCCTCGTTTGTTTGGTTGTTGCGTTCGTCGGTAACTAAGTAGATTCTCGAAAACGAAAATCTCGAAAGCGAAATATAGTCGCTCGACTCGGTTTTAAGCCTAATGTTAGCAATGCAAAACGACTTCTAACGCACTAGTGTTCTGCCATTTTGGCGTCGGGGTTCTGTTGACACTGGCGTCCGAGGAGTCAGTACAGCAACCGGCTCCAACTTCAACATGCCTTGAGTGAGGATACTGTATGGCCAAGCGCTAATGGTTTGCCGATTGCGGTCGTTAGAACGTTGGGTATTGCAACGCTGTCCACAGCTTGAGAATTCACTGTGGGCACCCTAAGTGGCAATGACGAGGACTCTCAAGACTTTGGTCTCCGTAAAACCCAGAAGCCAACGACGTTTAACAAACGAGGCGAGATCCATTGGAGACACTCGGAACAATCCACGAGCGGACGATAAATACGTGGAGCTCTCTCTATCGCTACAGTACGGCCTTTGGGAGCAACAAAGAGCAACAAAGAGCAACAAGGGCAACAAGTTGTTGAACAACCTTTTCGCCGAATGTATTATAAGTCACATTTTAGTGGAAAGCGTTTTGCTGCGGTGCCAGATGCAATCGCGCCGGCTGATCCGTCCAGCGTGTTGCCGAGCAACGAGACTGCGTCGAAAGTTATTGCAGCCGTTAGCGGCGTGACGGCCTCAGCGCTGGCCTCTACTGGCACTTCGCGGAAGAAATTAAGTGCGATAAGACGCCCATGTCGGCGGCAGTCCGGTGGGGGCATCGCTGGATTCTGTCTCAATAGCTTCACAACATGAAGCAAAAGTGCGTCAACTGCCGGCGACGGAAAAGCCTCGAGCCCAGCTGCGTTAGCATTCTTTCTATCTTCACTTCACTGTTTTTAGCGTTGAGAATCCCGGGTTGGATTTTCTGCCACGGAAGTCCGTTCGCGTTCTGACCAGCTCGACTTCTCCATCTGTGTGGCTAGAGAGCGCGTTGACTATGGAAATGACTCCGTCTCACCTTGAGCAACAAAGGACACACTTTAGCCGAAACACGTGCTTTCGATTTTTGCACAGGGGTAAACAAACTACGGCCTCATTCCTCCTTTTGCAGCGCGCCGGTCACTCACTTAAAAAAAAGTTTTTGCCACACCCTTCTATTGACAATGGCCATCACTGCCGATGTCAAGAACCAATTGTTCAAGCCCACGAGCTCCGGGGCTGGCAATGAACTCATCCGCCTGCCATCAGAGTCACCTCCGCCATCACCTTCGGGTTCTTCGGACGGAGAGAAAATGTCCCCGACCAACACCAACGGCCGAGCGTGGACAGCAGAAGAGCACAACCGCTTCCTCGAAGGCCTTGAGCTCTTCCCTTCCGGTCCATGGAAGGAGATCGCAGCACACGTGGGCACCCGCACAACCAGACAAACCATGACCCACGCACAGAAGTACCGCGAGAAGATCGCACGCCGCAAACGCGGACTGCGCTCGTCAGTCAAGGAAGGACGTTCACTAAAGCGCAAACGTGAGCAAAAGCCCAAGAGCAACGACGCTGCTTCCCCTTGCTCGGTTTCCGACCCCAAGATGACAATGACTGCAGTCACGGCAAGGAGAGGGGTCGACCCCATGGATTTCCACGGCTGCTTCGTCCCGCCTGTGCCCAGTCAGTGCCAATTCTTCGGCATGAACCCGGTCCCGGAAGCCGAATTCGGCAACTTTGCAGCCATGTTGGGCGACTTCGACCCGCTGCCGATGTCAGAGGAGGAGATCGACTTCATCCTCGAGGCGGCGATGGTGCAAACTCCAGTTATGCAGACGCAGGCAGGCTTCGTCCTGTGAGATTCCGTCGAAACCAAGTAATTACCACTAGCCACCTCTAGCTGCAGCTTCTGTGCGCGGCAAGACACTCAAGATACCAACAGGCTCCACCTCCTCCCCCCGTTGCATGTTATCGTCATACCATCCACTGTATGTCATTGTGGAACATCCGTTGGAGACACGTACGCTTCGTAGGAAACAGAAACTTAGAACAGAAGCGAGCATAGGACACTGGGTGCACGCACCTTTTTCATGGCACCGTGCAATAGAACATGGTTTATCATATATTTCCCGCTTCCCGGTCCCTTCAACATCCACGAAGCAAATCACCCAGTTCTCCCGAACTCTTCTTGATGTCCAGAGGTGATTTCCTGACTCAAAATGGCGGTCATACAGTCAAGGCAACGTGTCATTCATTTCTCCTGGCGCTTTCTAATCCCAGTACTTGATGAGGCCATCCCAGCCGCACGACACCACCTTGCTGGGCTCAAGCGGATGCCAAATAGCTCCCATGGTCGGGCCCCGATCGTGCGCTGAGAGCTTCCGAACCAACTTGGTCGTCTTCCAGTCCCAGAACACCAGCTTGCCCTGACCGTCGCCCGACATGACGTACTGGCCATTGGGAGAGAACCCGATCTGGCACGCGTATCCGGCGTTCTGGTGTCCCCTGAACACCTTCTTGCGGTTCATTTTGAACTTGTCCCGTGCAGTGTACACGTCGATCTGGTTGTTAAGCGACTGACCAGCAAAGAATCCACCGCTCGGATGCAGCGTCACAGCCGGCATCGAGTGCATACTCGGCTCAGAGATGTACTTGATAGGCACGGGGATGCCCCACTCCCAAACCAGCAGCTTCTTGTCGTCAGAAGTACTCACAAAGCGCTTGTTATCGTCCACGAACGTCACCGAGTTGACAGCCTGCAAGTGGTGGTTGTACTCCTGCACAATCTCACCGGATCGCGTGTCAAACTGCACCACCATGTTGTTCGAGTCGCCCACCACAAACTGCGTGTTGTCCAGCGGGTAGAACTTGACGCAGTACGGTACACGACGTGTTGTGAACGAATTCACCGTTTGGCCAGTCTCCGTGTCCCACAACTGGATAAACCGGTCGAAGCCGCAGCTCAAGAACTGCTTGCCATCGTTACTGAAGTTAATGCCGCGCACAGCACCTGAGTGGCCTTTGTACACACGCTGGCACTTGCGCTGGTTGTAGACGTCCCAGATACGTACAGTGTTGTCCATACTGCCAGAAAGTAGCATGTGGCCATACTTCGGGAACAGCTCGATGGCCTGAACGCCCTTGGTGTGTCCCGTCCACTTGTGTACGCACTTCTTGGGCAAGAAAACCTGGTGATCTCCGTCGTCGGGCCTGAGCGAACGTGGAGGTTCCACCCACGCGCGTCCCTGGTAGTCGTACTCCTGGTCTCCGAGGAACGTCGACTCGCCCTCAAGCGCTGTCTGTCCGGCCTTCAGTCTCGCTGGGAGCAAGTGGCCTGTCTTCCTCTCTACCATCCTGTCAAAGTCCATCTCCTCGTCGCCTTCATCCTTGGTCTCTGCCTTACGTCTCTTGGCTTCTTGCTGTTCCTCTCGGAGCGCCTTCTGCTGCTCGTTCATGGTTCCCTGCTCTGCATCTGTCAAGTGCTTGCCCTTCTCCACGTATGGAGCCCAAATGCCATCAGTAGCCTCCTCTCCAAAGTCTTCAGCTGCTGCTCGTTCCTTGGAAATGGTCTGGTTCTTCCTCTTTTTAGCGTTGCGCCTCGTAAAAACATCCTCTTCACCTGGAGCCACGATAGTATCAACGACAGTCTCTCCAGGAAGAGCTGGAGCTGAAGGTGGGGCCCCCTTCGCTCGGTTTCGTGTGATGTTACGGCTTAACGTCTGGTTATGCGTGTGGTATTGAGCCTCGAAGCTGTAGTCTTCCATGTCCGCTTGTTCTACGATACCCGTGGCGATCTCCTTGCCACTACCGGCACGTAGAGGGTCCATAAGCGCCAATTCATTTGAATCGCTCCCATGGGGACCCACAAACGGTGCTAATGTGGACTCTACAGGCAGATTTACAGCCAATTGGGTCCGAGAGGCGGCAGCTAGAAACGCCGTCTTATTGGCTTGATCTTGGCTGTCCGAGAGCGCAACAAAGGGAGCCGAGTTGACAACAGGTAGAACGAGAGATCGGGTGTCTGTAGAACGGGGAGACGTCGAGTGTGGGGCCTCTTCCTCGTCACTGGACGCGTACGCACCGAGCGCCTCCATGGTGATGTCTTGGCTTTGAGACTTGTTTGGCTACGACAACTTTTGAGTGAGAAACATAAATATGGTGTATGAAACACAAATATTGAAGTTGCACTTTTGCCTGGCTCTGCACATGCCGTCGTCACGTGGTCAGCAGATCTCTTTTATTCCACCATTTTCACCAAGTAAATTAATTATGAGAGGTAATTGAATAAGACGTTTCACACTGATTTGATTTATACATTGGAAAATGATATGCTTTATCAGAGGTTGAGAACCGTTACGATTGAAGGGCTCCACCACCGGCTGCCACCATTTTGCCATTGTGTGTGGAAGAGAGAGAACTAGGAACACCCGTACGCAGATCGTGTGCTCTTCGTGCATTGCCCCCTCTCGTCACTCGCCATTGTGCTTCTCCTCGTGCAGATTGAGTCTTCACCCACTAAAAACTCGCATCGCAATCCAAAAGTATCTCATGACAGACACCGTTTGGGACCTGCAGAAGTCTGCGCGTGCGTCATCGCCGCATATCACCGGCCGCCGCGAGTCTGAGCCCGGTTTCTCGGACTCTTCCACTCCTAAGGCGTTCGACATTGCTGTACCAGGAGGATTCCGCCGTCACCACCTGCAGACGACGCCCCGGCCCCTCGTTTCCAAAGGTTTGCGCGAAGAGATCATCGACCGCATCAGCAGCGTGTACGACCCGTTCATTGGCAACATTTTGAGTCAGGACAATGACGAGTACGACGAAATGGGCGTGGATGAGCGTGCTCGCAGTCTGCTCATGACGCCTCCGTTAACTTTGCCGTATCGACGAACGCCGACGAGAGAGTGAGTCAAAGAAGATCCTTTGACGTTGCAATTTCTCATTATTTTTTTTTCATTGCAGATTGGGAACGCCAACCGAGAAGACTGGGCTCATCAAGACGGAAGCTGCCCCACCGAAGTCCAAGGATAGTGATAAGACGACGACGTTGTGGCATGCGTTGCTGACGTTGCTCAAGTCGTTTGTGGGAACGGGGATTTTGTTCTTGCCCGATGGTTTCCGCAGCGGTGGCATCCTCTTCTCGCCGTTGTGTTTAACATTTGTGGCAGCGCTTACGTTGTATGCGATGCTGCGGCTCCTGCAGTGTCGCGAATTGGTCGGTGGCACGTATGGTCATGTCGGATTTAAAGCTTATGGATCCTGGGGACGCCGCATGGTGCAGATCTCGATCATTATGATGCAGGCTGGGTTTTGCTGCACCTACGTGATCTTCGTGGCTCAAAATATGTCTGAGGTGTTGCAGTATTGGGGCTACAACGCCGATACGTCCTTGCTCATTCTACTGCAAATTGCTGTGTACATCCCGCTGTCGTGGATCCGGTATATCAGCTACTTCTCCATCAGCAACCTCATCGCTGATGTGTTCATTTTGTACGGATTGGCCTTCATTTTGGGCAACAGCTTCTGGTTGATTGCTACTCGTGGGCCAGCCAAGGATGTGGAGCTTTTCAATCAGAATGACTACCCCGTCTTCATCGGCACATCGATCTTCACGTTTGAGGGCATTGGCCTCGTGCTGCCTACACAAAGCTCATTGAACCAAGCGCGTCAGCGACGTTTCCCGCGGTTATTGTCATGGACGGTGGTGGGTCTACTCTTCTTCTACTCGTTCTTTGCCGGCATCAACTACATCACGTTTGGCAGTGAAATCACTCCTATGGTCACCTCCAGTCTGCCGCGCAATGGCTGGTCGAGCTCTGTGCAATTTGGCTACGCATTCGCTCAACTTCTGTCATATCCTCTGTTCCTTTTTCCTGCTGTGAAGATTATGGAGGAGATGCTGGGCTTCCCTAGGCGTGCATCAGGACAAAAAGTAGCCAAGAATTGCTTCCGTGCTGTTGCTGTACTCGCCACCATTTGCATCGCGTATTTCGGACAAGATCGTCTCGACCTTTTCGTGTCAATCGTTGGAGCATTCTGCTGTGGTAAGTTTACTATGGGATTTACCTGACAATTTTTGTATCTAACGTTTTGTTGCTATCGTTGTTGTGCGCAGTCCCGCTGAGCTTGGTGTATCCACCGCTGTTCTATCTGAAGCTGAATCCGAACTCGACGTGGATGGAAAAAATCGTCGACTCGTTCGTGATTTGTGTAGGTTTGATCACCTTTTTCTACGTCACTTACTCGAACCTCCAGTCGTGGAGCAAGTAACTCGTACAGATACAACCTTTGTCGCTGGGAAATCATCTGAGCAAATTTGAAATTCATTCGCAAAACTTGGAGCAAGAGCAAGGCAACCATCAACACAAAATGTGAACATCAACCTCACATGATGAAAACGAACTGCAACTTTAGGAAATAAAGCTCGATGCGATTTTTTTGCCATTCCTAACTAAGGTCAAACCGGCATAATTTCTATGCAACTAAAACGAAAAAGCAAATGTGGTTCTATACATGGCCGATAATGCACTGACTTTGCATCACCTCCAGGCAGCTCAAACACTTGCTTAATCGTCCTCCTCGACCTTGGGGGCAAGGTAGAAGCGCATGTAGCCCATGTCACCGATGGCGTACTCCACTACGACAGGGATTCCGGGAGACATGCTAAGCGTGACGGTCTCGGACAGAGGCGTGGCCTTAGCGAACATATTTAAATACCGGAGCGCGAATGTGAGCTCTACGGGCTCCTCCATGGTGATGATCACGCGGTCGCTCTCCTTTTCGGCCGCCGTGTTGTTCTTAAGCGTGATGTTACCGGCACCCAGGTCGCCAGAGACCGAGAACTTGACACCTTCTTTGCCCACAGCAATAGTGCACGTGTCGCCCATGGTCTGAAGGTCACGGCAAATGCGCTGGAACTCGTTGGAAGGCATGCGAACAGTAGCCACATACTCTGTGCCAGGGATACCCAGGTGCTCGCTGTCAATGTCCATCAACTTGAGCGAAAAGTCCGACACACGGTCGCCAGCTGCAACATTTTGCCAAAAAAACAATGGCAACACGTTAAACACAATTTTTTTATGACACAAGAGGAAATAAAAAGAAAAACTTACACGTAGCCTCGAACATGATGTTGAGCGCGTCACCATTGTCCTCAGCCGAGAGCGACAGCGCGTCGTCGTTGCCAGAGCACTTGAGGATCTTGGACAGCGACGCCGTTTGCACGCCCAGTGAGATGTTGCGGTCGCAGCGGTAGTGCTCAAAGCCCTCGGCACGCAGCAACAGCGACACCAACGACACGTGCGAGCCGTCCATTGACTGCAGCGCCAGGCCCGACTTGGTGCAGTCGATGTTACCCTCCGAAATGAGATCCTTCATGGCCTCCACGATGAGCTTGACGATGCGGCCCTGGGGGAGTCGTGCCTCGAACATTGTTGCGTGTTGTGTGTAAAGCGAAAGGGGGCTCGAGAGCTGAGAAACCTGTGAACCTGGTGAAGCAAATTGCCGACTGTTAGCTACGCTTTTGGTTGGGTGTCGGAGTTGGAAGGATTTTGGCGCGAAAAGGCAAAGGGATGGAGGACATGAGGATGAAGTACTAATTTTAGTATGTTTCAAGGAAGGGGTGAGGACTCTCCCGCCAAAAAAAATATTTGGACGAATAGGAATGAGGAAAAGACTAGAGTACACATGCGATTGGAAGATATTCTTGTTCATAACCTTTTGAATGTAACCCAAACTTCAACGTGTACCCCCTACGGCAACTTGTCAAGACGACTGGGGCCATTAGCTGTATGACGTCCTCTAACTCGAGTACTGACTCGAGGTCGAGCAGGGGCGACTAACGACGTTCCACCAGCACCGGAAATGCACATGTCTGCAGGACCAGAACTGGTTTTAGCTTGTAGATCATCGACTAACGTTGATGTTTGTTTTGACAAAGCTCGAAGTTGTGGATTCGGTCGGGGCTTGGGCTTGCGTTGCCTTCCAGCTTGGAGTTCTGCCCGTGCTCGAGGTAGGACTGCTGATGAGCCGAATGATGCAGGAGAAGTACGTCCCATCAGGTGATTCAATTGGTTGTTGCTGGATGGTGGCGTAAGGCGCGACTGTGAAGGTTTTTCCCTGAGAGCGCTGAAATCACCTTTGCGCCGCATGCGGCCTTGTGCGAAAAGAGGGCGAATAATTTCATCGCGATGGGTGTCAGAACGTTGGACTTCTTGGTTGGATTTTCCGTCTTGAACGGCATCGGTGGTAAAAGATCTGGCAATACGACATTCATGTAGAACATGGCGCTCTACAGCTGCGATGTCAGAGAATCCTCCTTGTAGGCAGTACGCGCACTCGACAGTATTTTGGTTTGACGCATTGCTTGGAGGTGGATTTGATACCCAGGAAGTTGTGTCAGTTCTACATGCTGCAAGGTCAGTGACCGTCTTGCATTCTTCTTGATGTGTGTCGAACTCCGTGATTTTAATGTACAACTTGCAAATCTGCAGCAATGTTAGATTAGCAACAAGTTAAAATCCACATTTCTTGTTTTTTCTTACAGGACAACGGTCGGTTCGACTGGCACACATGCTGGAATGTTGTGATAACTCCTTCTTTTTGAAAGATAATCCGCATAATGAACACTGCAGCCAAGCAAAGGAGTGTCAGTATCCTCTCGGGTCAATTAAGCGAAGGCAAAAGGCAAACCGTACAGGAACCCAATCATGATCACAATAACCATTGTTGAGGTGACTTTGATAACCTGAACGCGTGAAAAAGGTACTACATGACGAGCATTTGACGGAAGTAGTGTGCTCGTCACGTTGGTGATCGGCTAATGCCTCATCGCTTCCGTACAGCTCACTGCAGTGAGGACAGTGTCGATGCTGATTTTCATGGACGCGTAAGACTGGTTCATGACAAATTGAGCATTCAAACTGCACCAAACCGGGGATGAGCTATCCAAAACCAATCACGAATTACAAGTAGTCCTTGCGTACCTTGTGGTACGCAGTATTCTTGGCACACCGTAGACTGTGCAGCTCAAGGTTGGACATTGACACATGAGCTAGACATAACTCACATTTGCGATCAGTGTCTGATTCACGAAAGATTGTTTGGCCAATTGCCAAAGTTGCCATTTCATCGCGATTGCTTGTTTGCACTTGCGCCACGCTGCCAAGAGAATATCCAGGGGTCGAGAAGGCTCTTTGAGCAGAGCGAATTTGAGCTGCAAGTGGCGATGAATCAGTTGCTTCTACGGATTCCGAGCGTATTGTCATGTTTTGCTTTTCTCGGACACTTTGTTGAGCCTTCTGTAGCGTATTCATGTGCAATTTGCACGATAATTGTTCACGTACTGGTGTGGAATTCCCAGTAGAGGTGGCCATTGCGCTCTCCACATATCCACCATCTTTCAGTCTTCTCCCGTAGCCCGTTGCAGGGGTTGAGTTTTTATCTTGAAATACCCTTGGTTCGTCATTAGCAGTGCTTGGATCTGCTGTAAAAGGCTTAACACTCGATTTCCCTGTCGATGGACGCTTTGGGTCGAATCCCTAGTAACCACCAGTTAATTCGGATCTTTACTCTGGGTAAATGCAATATACGTACATCAGGGGGCATAAAGTCCGTCTCCAGGTCGACGTCACCACACAAACTAACGACTGGTGCAGGTTTCAGTTCCGCCACTCGAACGTAATACCGTGTATTCCTGTATTCAATCACGATCGTCGAGCCCTCACTCAAGATTGAGTATCTCCGCAACGCTGTCTCCATCAACAACTATGTAGTGCCGATTTAATTGACGAAGAATTGAGAAGGGGTTTTACCACAGTTTCGGACTTACCTTTGGACCGATATCCGCCGCAAGATCAAGAAAACTCGTGGTCTCTGGTTGAAATCGGCAGTAAATACCACGAGGAAGATCGGTGACACTGGCCACTACTACTGATCCACCTTCAGGAACTCGTAAGTTCTGCATTAGCCAATAGGGTAGAAAAACTTGTCCGTCCGGGGCACTAAATTCTTGAACAGAGCAATATTGACGACAAGATGTGTCCAATTCTCCCTCTAATTGAATATCGACGCCCGTAGCTCGAAGCTGGTCAATTCACACGCCCATTTAACTCTTTTGAACTGTTTTACATACTGAAGTAGTATTTTATGCATTCGCGTACCGAGAAGAGGAATGGATTTGGGATTTTTAGGCATTGCAGTTCAAGTAGGACTTTCTGTTCATCTCAAGTCAGACGAACGTTGTCGGATTTAACTACAATCTAGCCACATACTGGAGGGAGAACAACTTTGTCACCAAATTCGAGGTGGGGCATGTCTACAGAGGAAGTGAAATCTGGGTGAGACGATGTAAGGAACTGAGCAGAACGTAAAAGTCTTTACCAAGGCAGGCAACCGAGAAGCATTGTAGCTTGTGAGATGGTAGCTGACGTCTAGACTTTATCGACATGGCAATCGGTTGTTCAAAGTAGAATACTAAAGTTGAGTCTAATCGGTTACGCTTCAAAAGCATTTTTTTCCCTACAGAGTGCAAATAGACAAACGAACTTGCCGATGTATTTGCCTATCGAAGCTGTTGAGTAGTAAAAACACCAACACTCATGAATGGAAATACATAAGTGCGTCATCCAGAAGTTGGTAAAACTTTTGGTTTACGCACCAGATACGTTGATTTCGTGGACTTTCACTAAAACATTCTTGTGCGTCAGCAGCGAAGACTATGCAGTCACCATATTACGCACCTCAAACGCCCTCCATGAACGTGGATGTCTAGTACCATTTCCGACATCTTATGGAATTGTGATCTTCATTCCTCGATTTCCAATCTACCCCACAACTCCAACCCTCCAACAGCTCACCATGACTGCGAACATCCCGACCAAGACACTGCCAAGCGGAGCGAAGATGCCGATGATCGGGTTGGGCGTGTACCTGTCGGAACCAGGAGCCGAGACCTACAACGCTGTTCTATCAGCTCTCAAGTTGGGTTACCGTCACATTGACACAGCCCAATACTACGAAAACGAAGCTGATGTCGGTCGCGCTATCCGTGACTCGGGTATCCCTCGCGAAGAGGTTTTCGTGACGACCAAGCTGTTCATCACCAACTGGGGCTATGAGAAAGCCCTGGCATCCACGAAGGAGAGTAACGAGAAGCTGGGCCTCGGATACATCGACCTGTACCTCATGCACGCTCCTGGCGACGTGTCCACGCGTGATGAGAGCTGGAAAGCTCTCGAAGAGCTTCAAGAGCAAGGGATTCTAAAGGACATTGGCGTCTCCAATTTCAGTGAAGCGCATCTGGAAAAGTTCCTGAAGACTGCGAGGGTGAAACCCGCAGTGAACCAAGTGGAACTGCACCCGTGGATGATGCGTCCGATGTTAGTCAAGTACTGCAAGGAGCACGATATTCATCTCCAAGCTTACTCGCCCCTTGCCAGAGCTCGAAAGATGGAAGATCCGACTCTACTCGAGATCGCGAACGAAGTGGGTGCTTCTCCTGCTCAAGTGCTGGTGGGTTTCAGTTTGGCCAACGATTTCACGACACTGCCAAAGTCGGTGGACGCTGGACGCCAGAAAACCAACTTGGAAGGGGTGAACGTCACGCTTTCACCTCAGCAGGTTAAAAGGCTCGCGGCTCTGGACGAGTACTTGGTTGTTGGCTGGGATCCGACCAAGGACCATGCAGTGTAAGCGGAGACAACCTGGAACCAGTCAACAAGACAGCAAATTGCAGGTTTTATAGGCTGTTGAAGTGCATAATGGCAAAATTCTCCATTCTTATAACGTGTTTGATGTTCTAAAAGAGAAAGATCAATAGCGCAAAGATAGAGATGCAAGTCAAGCAACAGGCTTCAACTACGACAGCAAAATGTCGTGACGTCAGCCCTGTCAAAATCGATGCAATCATCGATTGCATCAGCCAAAATGGCATTGCCAATCCACGCAAAACTTGCCATTCCTCTCTCTCACTTTTCAAGATCCAAGCAACTCCGCAAGAGCTCACAAGTACCCCCCAATAATGAGTGCAAGCATCGCAACCAAGACGCTTCCCAGTGGCGCAAAGATCCCTGTTGTCGGGTTGGGTGTCTACCTGTCGGAACCCGGTGCCGAAACCTACAACGCTGTGCTGTCGGCTCTCAAGCTAGGATACCGCCACATTGACACGGCCCAGTACTACCAAAACGAATCCGACGTCGGTCGTGCTGTGAAGGACTCGGGTATCCCCCGTGAAGAGATTTTCGTGACCAGCAAGCTGTTCGTTCAGAACTGGGGCTATGAAAAGGCTCTGGAGACGACCAAGGCTAGCAACGAGAAGCTCGGACTTGGATACATCGACCTCTACCTGCTTCATGCTCCTGGTGACGCTGCCACGCGTGACGAAACGTGGCGCGCTTTGGAAGAGCTGCAGGAGCAGGGGGTTCTCAAGGACATTGGCGTGTCGAACTTTGGCGAAGCTCATCTTGACAAGCTCTTGAAGACTGCCAAGGTTAAACCTGCAGTGAACCAGGTGGAATTGCACCCTTGGCTGACGCGCTCATCTCTGGTGGCATATTCTAAGGAGCATGGGATTCTACTGGAGGCGTATTCGCCTTTGGCTAAGGCCGTGAAGCTCTCGGATCCGTTGGTGAATGGAATTGCCAACGAGGTGGGGGCTACCCCCGCCCAAGTGCTCGTCGCGTTCAGTCTAGCGAATGGCTTCATCACGTTGCCAAAGTCAGTGAACCCCGAGCGTCAGAAGGCGAACCTGGAGGCTGTGAACGTCAAGTTGACGCCTGCACACGTCGCCAAACTGGCGGCTCTGGACGAGTACCTGGTCACGGGCTGGGACCCGATCAAGGACCACGCTGTATAAGCAGCCAGCAGTGACGATTGGTATTGCAGATGTAGCCTGTAGTCAAACACGTGTCGTAATGCTATGATCAGTTCTTCTGAAGATATTTCAGTGTTGCAGCTCTAGACTTTGCAGAAGACTCTCGCTGGGTCCACTTGTTGGTATCCACATAACGAATTCTTCTCTTTTCTTTTTCTCGGAGCTTGTGGACTCCATTGCACTAGCAGCTTTTGAAAAGAACCGTTTGAAGAACTTCCAGCAGCGTCGGTGGGTGTCACGCTCGTCCATCTCAGCTTCTTTGTCACTAAAGCTTCGAATTTCGGTTTAGTGCCATACATTTTGCATGGAGATGCGCACCCTTCAGAAAAACATACCAGCTGAAGGGGTATCTGTCGTTGGTTTCTATACCCAACAGACTCTATAATCTTGTGAAGGGTTGTGTGCCGGTAGTGGTACAGTGGGACACCAACTGTGCATGCATTCACGCGAGCCCGGAAACAAAGCCATCACTTCCAGAAATCCCCGGTCAACGACACACGGGGCTTTCCACTTGTATGTTTACCGGTATATGTACTTTACCACCAGTTTTACTAGTTCACTCTCTTATCGTTGTGTTGATTAAAAAACCCACAGCATAAGTCACGAGCTGGCCACAACAGTTCTATTTCCAGGCAGCACAGACGTCAATGGCGGACCTCAACGTCACCAAGTCGCAGCTCAGCCCGTGCCACGAACCAGAGCCGACGACTCCCTTAACACCCGAGAAACAGCGCAGGGACTCAGGCTCCCCGACGTCGACGTCGGAAGCCTCCACGTGTGCGGCGTCACCCTGCTCCTTTATGTTCGGGACGGACACGGCGTCCACGTCACAGCGAGACGGACGTGCCAGTTCCGCTGGGTCCTCGGACATTGACGAGTTGGGAGACGCTCGTGTGCAGCAATTGCCTCTTTCTGCGGACATGCCGCATCTGGATCTGAACAAACCTTCGATGCTGGACGGCATCGAGCCGCTATCGTACCAAGAGACGCTCAGTCCTAGACAGCAAAGCGGCAAACGGTATCATGGTGGATACTTGCAGCAGCGAGTTCCCAAGGCCGCGGGACTTCTCAAAGGCTGGAAACGCAAATATTTTCGAATCAGGAAGCATGGACTTGTGTGCTACAAGACGCAGGATGCCGCCACGCCCTTGTTTGAGGTGAATTTTACGAATCACTCGGCGCTGGAAGTGGATAAAACGCAAGCCCCATCCAGTCCCGGGTCGTTATTGCTTATTCTCCAGCATGTTGAGATCACTGGATACCAGACAACAGCAAAGTCGGTGGAAGTGCCGTTAGTTTTGAAAGCAGGGGACGAAGCAGACCACGCAGCGTGGACAGAGTGTCTTCGTTTCGTGATTGAAGCGCGCAAGCGTGAGCTGGTTAAAGTAAAAGGCCCAAGTGATGAAGACACCGACGAAATGACGTCAGCCCATCCACACGGCCGAAGCAGCAGCTCCACGGTGACACCCGACATGCAGCCCATTGATAACAGCTTGGTAAAAGTGGAGACATTCGAGGCATTCTCAAAAAAGTATTTGCTGATGAAGGAGATCGGCGAAGGATCTTTCTCGATCGTCCATCGCGCAGTGAATCGCTTGACTGGTCAGGTTTGCGCAGTTAAATGCGGCAAGATATCGCAGGCGCTGGAAGAAGAGGAGCGGCTGCTACGCACTTTATCGCACCCGAACGTCGTAAGCCTTGAGGGCGTGTACCAGCGCGACACGAATCTCCACTATGTTGTTATGGATTACTTGAAAGACGGGGACTTGTGCGACTTGCTCATTGAACGCCAACGTCTCCAGGAACCCGAGGCTCGACGTATCATTCGTCAAGTAGTCGAAGGTCTCGCGTATTTACACCGTCATTGTGTACTCCATCGCGATATTAAACCGGAAAACATCCTGATCCACGGAAACATGGTGAAGATCGCAGATTTCGGGCTGGCAAAGGAACTCGCGCAGCCAACAACGATGCTCAAGAACAGCTGCGGAACGCTGGAGTATGCAGCCCCGGAATTGCTTTGTGGCCAGCCATACGGCTTCAAGTCGGACGTGTTCAGCCTTGGCATCGTGCTGTACGTGCTGCTCTTCGGCTCGTTTCCGTTCAGTGTGGAGTCTGCGGCCGCCTTGCAACGCATGGACCACTTTCCGACAGGAGTTGACGTGCGCGATATGAGCTGTCTGAGCTCCTCGAATGTTCAGTGGCAAATCGTGAGTCCCTTGGCGCAAGACGCGCTGTTGAAAATGCTGAAGACAGATGAGGGTGAGCGCATATCCGCCGAAGAGCTATTGGACCACCCTTGGTTTGATGAGATCGACGACGATATGAAGGGGACGGCCAGTACCAGTGAAACCACTCCGGAAGTGTTCGAGCGTGCTCGTATCGAGGACTGTGAGGCTTTAGGATTCGCGGAGCTGCTGGCCCGTGGCTTCCAGGTTGTCAAATATGGCTACAAGGAATCCACTGCACCCCACTCCACATCCTTGACCCTCAACTTCATGGAGGAAAGCATCGCCTGGACTGCTCGCAACAGTAAAAATGGGACAGCCGGACGTGCCATTCCACTTCGTAAGATCAAGGAAATCCGGGAGGGTCATACGACAAACGCGTTCCTGTCGCACAAGGATTCCAAATCCTTGCCACGACCAGATCTCTGCCTTTCTGTTATTTGTCCCTGGCGAACGCTCGATCTTGTAATGGAGGCTCCAAGCCAACGCGAGTTCATGGTGCGGGGACTCCGACGTTTGCTTCTTTAAAAACAGCGCCACGTCGAAAACAATGTAGTTCATCAGCGCTCTGATAATATTATAAAGCGCCTGTTGTCTTTGCCAAAATTTAGTCAATTGTAAAGAACTCGAGATCTTCATCCTTCACCTTTTGCTCTGGAAGTCCGTTTCTCTCTAGGTATTGCAAGCAGTACAGTAGCTGATGCAGATATTCACGAAACTCCAGCACATGCTCATCCTGAAACATATCTGGCTTTAGCGTCGACGCTAGGTTGTTTTCCAGGTCCTCAGACGTCACTCCTCCAGGAAATAGACGCACTATCGAAGCAGCGTACATGAGGAGGAAAACTCCACAGTCCGAACTGTTGCTCTGCATTGGCATCTTTGCATAACAGAAGTGTAAGCGTACGCACGAGATTACTGAAATCCGACCAGAGACTTACATTTGGATCGACGAGACCGATGCTTTCTGAATCGAACAATGCCACAATGGACTCCTCCTCATACACCCCATCTTCACGTTTCTGCTTCATGTTTGTAGCAGCGGAAGCGTAACGCGCTTTCCACTCACACTCCAAATAATTGCGCAACATTTTCGTGAACTTCTTCTTTCGATGACACCGAAGGGAATCCAGAAATAAAAGACAGGGAGGATTAGCCAGCCGATCTTCTCGACACGATTCGAGTTCTTCTTCTTCAACTTCTTCCTCGATATCGTCTCCTGTATCCAAACTTCCTTCACTCTTGCCTCCATCTTCATCCACCAAATCCACTACCTCGGTCTTGTCTAGTTCTGTGATCATTCGGCGACGGCGCCTCACCTTTCGACGTTTTTGGATGATAGCAGAGCCTGGATTGCAAAATACAGCAACACTCCAGTGAAAACTACACAGACAACACCAGACAAAAATGTTAGTTTTACATATTCTTCGCTCTGCTTTATCAAATCATAGGGCACACCTGTCGTTAATCGGAATAAATAGGAAACGCTTGCTAAACAGGTTCGTCTCTTTCTGCGTCCAACGTGCAACGCGCGCGAATCGTTCATCTGGATCAGCATTTGCTAGCTCATGAGCACCATTAGTGCCATTTAGCTGAGTGAAGAAGTGCGAGGTGAAGAAGTATGTTTGCTGCTGTTGCCACGGAAGCAAATGCCGCCAATAAAACCTGCTCATAAACATGTCAAAGGTTAGATCAGAGTGCACGTTTCCATCATTCATCACAAGCTTACCTGAGAAAGAAGTCGACGATATTGTCGTTTAAGAACTCCCCAGGTGCAAGACGATCCACGTCACTAAGTGTCACTGATATCCGTCCCGATGTATCCGAGCCATCATACGGATACGTGAGTAGGATTTCGTTGCGACGAGTTTCTAATTTCCTTCGTTTCACTTTTTCGTCTTCTCGCCGACTTTCCGTTGCTTTTTTCCTGGTCACCACCCTGTCACTCTCTTTTTCTTCTTGCTCCAACGAAGAAGATAGCACTGGCACATCTCTTCCAGCCAGACTATCCGGTTGCGTGCTCTGATCTATAACTACCGTTTCGACACCATTGTCAGCACTTGAGCGTCGTTCTCTACCAGCGTCATTAATCGAAATTGGCATCTTTTCCTCCTCAACTTTCGATATCCCATTCCTTTCACGTGACAGATCCAGAGTCCGACCACTTACGGAATTGCCATGGTCTTGAACAATATGGTGGTCATCTTCCAAGACAGAAGACTGTGCTGCTGGACTGAAGAAGTTAGCCACGCTGTTAAGCCCTTGTCTAACTTTGTCGCCCACTGCTGACGTAAGGCTTTTCATTTCAACACGTGACGACGAGCTGCCCCGTACTTCAACCCGCCGAGGGGGTCCCAACGTTTTGGAGGAGTCCTGACGTAAAAAATCCTGAACTTCTTTCTCTCTGTGCACACAGGCAAAATCAGCGTTGCGAAGAATACATCAGGAAGCAAGGCAATAAACTGCGCGGCATCACGCGCTATGACTTACGATAGCTTTTCTCTGAAGAGATGTGTCAACCTCGGGATGTTGTCACCCATACTTTGGCAGCGCGTGTAGTCCATTGCATCATCAAAGTAAAATATAGCACCGTACACCTCTGCTCAAGAAAATATCAACTTAGCAAAGCTCAACAATAACAAGGTTAATATCACCGTACCCGGTGTAGTCTGCTCTTTTTGACACCATCTCGCGAAAATGGGATCATAAAAACTAGCAAATTCCGAGCGACCCTTGTCACTGTCCAGCTGCAGCAGCAAAATAAACGGCGGGTGGTCCCCGCGTGAAAAGCTACACAAAATAATAAGAAAAAAAGAATTAACATCTCCGCCCACGAATTATGCAAATTCATCACGTACCAGAAGCGCTTCACGTGCGCATACTTGATCTCTCCTCGCCACTTACGCCTTCCATCCTTCCAGATCGTCAATTGCACTGTATCCTGTCCAAAGTCGAGCTCACAGCGGTCGAACTTCTGTCCACAGATGATGGTGCGAGCAGCAGAGATGACCTCATGCAAGCCGTCCCTCATTGGGGAGCTCCGTGCACTGCTGCTTCGGCTGCTCTGCCTAGAGAAGCTGGTGCTTTCTCTGCGTGAAGGTTTGGGGGGTGTAGTCATCTTGAAGAAGAAGTTGAGCTTAGGGTTTTCGTCCTTGCTTTTGGGCTCGCTTTTCTTCTCTTCACCGTCGCTGCTGTCATAATGAAGCTCCAGTGGCTGCCGTTTAATACCGGTATTATTATAGGATGCAGGCGATAAATTCAGGAGTGATGGTCGGTCGGAAGGTGAAGAGAGCGACTCCAGGTCGTTGGCAGAGCGTGCAGGGGACGTGGCGTCGTCACCATCTACATCTATGGGACTGAGTGCGGACGAGTGAGCTGTAATGGGCGCCCCACGCCTCGCGGGTGCCTGCGGAGTCATGCGTGTCGACGGAGACTCCAAGCCAAGCCGCATTGTAGACTACTAACTTCAGTACACTTTATACAGTAGTAAAAGTTGATGTGAATGATGTAAAAAACACATTTGAACCATGGTTTTCACCGTTTAAATAAAATAACAAAACATTTTCTAACTTGAGGTTTTAAGTGGTCCACGTGTAAGAATCAGATTTTGGTTTAGGGTACAGTGTACCTACTGGAATGGCTAGCTGTGGCAGTATGGATTTGTCCGATGTGCACATTGTGCACTGCACAAGCACGAACTTTCACTCCACACAACGCGGTTGTGTGATACAACCGCGTTGTGTCGAGAACTTGTATGTGTGGCAGACAATCAGTTGGGAAAGGGGCTGGGATCCGGACGGAATTCGACTGCAGTACACGTAACCTCTGCGAATACACAGGCACCAGAAAGCGAAGGGGCTAGCAACTGGAATGAACCAGAAGTCTGCCAGGACGGAGGAATCAGGCACGAGTCTCGGGCGGCCGCGTGCTTGCTGTTGTTCGACCCGTAACGCAATAAAGGCAGAAAAGGGAGCCTTCCGTGCCCCAGATGGGTGTGCTGCCAGAAACCGGTAAGCAAAAAGAGCTCGGCTGCGGCCAGAGGCCATCTGCTGTTTGAAACGATGGGAAGAGCGCCGGCTTCGGTCCATTGTGAGCGCCATACCAACGGTCGATGAGCGCGAGCGAGCCTAAATAAATAGAACGTCTTTTCAGGACGTTTTATCCGGATTTGTATACCTTAAACTCTACCCTTTGACACTATGTCCATATCTACTGTATATCTTTATCCGGTGACAGCTTGACTTTTGTATAGCCGACGGCGATTTTCGCAGAGTCGCTGGCGAGCCCCGATTTGCCATAATTCGCCGAGCAGTTACACAGATGCCGGCTTCCTCCAGTTTTTTCCCCTGCTCTCGCCACTCTGTTTTTGTATGCCGCCCCTGTCCCAGAGGCCTTTGCGGTTTTCTTCCCCCCCTCCTCCATCGCAGGCCCAATTCGCACCTCATTTCCGCTTTCGCTCGATGGCGCACAGCTCGTTCCCAGTCTTTAACGAAGCCCCGCCCGCTCCCACGCCTGCCGACGCTTCCGAGATGGTCACCAAGACTTCGACGACCTCCAACGCGCCCGCAGAGGCCGCGTCAGGTGTTTCCTCGGCCAGCGCCACCTCCACAGCGACGGCCTCCTCCACTGTCGTGTCCACCACGCCGGCGCCGTCGTCTAGCGACTGTGTCAAGGCCCAGCCGTCAGGTGCGGCATCTCCGTCCAGCGTGGACGCGTCGCCGGATGCCTCAGAGGTGTCACCTGGACCGCGATACGCGCGCGTTCCGCCTGCAGTGCTTCAGAGCGTAAAGGCATCTCTGACCTACCGGAAGAGCTGCTTGAAGCGCTCCAAGTCAACGGTGCTGCCGCCTTCTGCTTTCTGCGAGAAACACAAGCCTGCAGCTAAGATCGAGGAAAAGACGGAGGAGAAGAAAGACACAAAGCCTGTACAGAAGAATCGCCGGCGCTGCTGGGAGTGTAAGGTGAAGGTCGGCCTAACTGCCGTGAAGTGCCGCTGCGACTACACGTTTTGCGGCAAGCATCGGTATGCGGAGGAGCACAACTGCGCGTTCAACTTTAAGACGGCTGGCAAGCGCAAACTCGAGGAGGAGAACCCCGTCGTGGTGCCTGCTAAGGTCGCACGGATCAACTAGATGAAGAAGACCCAAGTTATTTTCGCCTCGCTCGACTGAATCATCCTACCCAGGACATTTTGGGATTATGGGTCTTTGGGTCTCGGCGCTGGTTCAGTCACGCGTTTTCGCTTCCAGATTTGATATCCTCCAAACTGATAGAAAGAAGTTAAAGGCGGTCGCCCCATCTGCGCTTCCAGCCCCATCGTGACTACCAGACGTGCCCCTTGTGTGGGGTTTGAGAGCTGCGAAGGGCGACTTGCCATAGTAGTTTAATAGCAGGCAGCCGTGGCCGCCGCTCTCCGGCCCCTCGTGTTCCGCCGCGCTCTCAGCGTAGTGCACGCTCCAGTTCAGCGCGGACCGAGCCTCATCACGGAGTAAAAGTATAGTATTTCTGCAACCATCTGTCTTTCTCCGACCGCCTTGTTTGCTTGTTTGCTTAGGCACTCCCTGTTAGGCAGGCGTCTTGTCGCGGCTGGCTGGCACGAGTCGTGATGGGAGAAGCGAGAGGGCGGTGAAACCAGTGTGCTAAAACAGGCGTTGCCGAAGGTATGTTCGAGAAGGGTGGCGCGAGGCTGGCGATCACCGTCACCTTGAGCATCCTCGATCTCTGCCGCAACGTCGTCAAGGAGTAGGTTAGTACTAAAAAATCTAGAGGATTTTTTTCATTTTTTCTCTACAAAACTCCTACTTTCTTATCATGTGGTCACACAGGCGAGTTCCACGAGCTGGTGGCGCGTGCCAGCAATTTCTTGAATGGGTCGCTGTTGCCCGATGCCAGCGCTGTGGCAGACGGCATGATGGTCTCCTTCTGACGCCGTGCGGCTTCCTGAGGGGTCTCCAGTACGAGGCGCGGCGAGGATTGCCATTCCAGCAGTTGCTGCACCACGTCGGGCATGTCCTTCGGCAGACCAACGTGCAGCGCCTCAGCGTCGCCTCCAAACACCTCGGCGTACAATTTGGCCGCGGAAACCCTTTCACCGTCCTGCCTGCAAGTTGCACGGCACAACCCCTCCGCGTACAGTTTACCGGTTGTGGGGCACTGGAACTTGTGCAAGAAATACATCCACTCGCTGTCGGAGAACACGAGTTGCGACTGAATCTCGTAGGGCCGGAAGGGAGGAATCGGGTAGCGGAAGCGCACGGCCTGCGAGGCGACGAGTAACGCTCGGTGGTGGCGAGCTACATTGCCTAAAATACCTGTCACTCTGCGCCTCAAAAAACATAGAAAATGAGAAAGTTAGCGGCAAAGTTTGCCACGGCAGAAAAAAAAGTTTTTAAAAAAATTAGTCTAACGCACGCGCAATAGTGCCAGCGCGCCAGTTCCATATTGGAGAGGTAGGACGCATTGTTCAGGTGCAGGTTGATGTCACAGTCCAAAAAGCCCGGACGTGCACGCCAAACTGCAGGGTAAGCGATGCCCATGCCCGGGAGGACGTGCGCACGATTTAGCGCTCGGTGCAGCAGGCCGGCACCCACATTCCACATGATCCGGCCCACCATCGTCGCAACACAACAACTCGTCCTAAGCACAAGTGATGCAACACTGTTGTCGTCCGCAGTCAGGCCGTGTTTGCACTATGACGTGAAGATTCCGACGTGAAAAATGACAGTTTTTTTTCATCTGTGCTTTTTGCCAAGCTTTTATCTAGGGCACGTTCATGGACTTCTTCATCTCCTGCCAGGTCCGAGCCCAGAGCTTTTCCGGCGCAGGCGGGGACGGGTTTGCTTCCAGCTCCATTTCGGCTTCCTTGCCAGCTTCGCGCATACTGACAGTACACGCACCATCCCAACCCAAAAAGCTCTTCACCACTTCCGGTACCTCCTTAGGAGCTTCGATCATCTCACCGTCGCTCACTTCGGCAAGAATCTTGTTGGGGGAAACTCGACGTCGGCCTTTCATCACGATACCACGAACGACTCCCTCAGCAAACTGTTTGCCAGTAGTGGGGTCTTGAAACCGATGCAGCAAGTAAATCCAGTCATCATCCCAATACACCACCTGCGTCTTGATCTCGTACGCGTGAAATGGTGGGATGGCATGGCGATAGCGGACTGCTTGTGAGCCCACGACCACCATGCGCCGGTTCTTGATCGCCTGCCACAATATACCATTGGCGCTGCATGTTGCAAACAATTAGTACGATCGCTACTGTAGTAAGCTAGATGCCACGTACGCGGTGAAGTGCCAACGCGCCAGCTCCATACTGTAGAGGTAAGACGCGTTGTTGAGGTGCAGATTCACGTCGCAGTCGAGGAGCCCCGTCCTCCCCTTCCAGACAGACGGGTAGTCCACACCCATGACGCCCTTGCCCGTCGACCGCTTGTTCACCAGGCGATGTACCAGGCCCGAGCCAGCATTCCATAACGCACGAAGCACCATAACCACCAGAGGTACCTTTAGCGAGTGAGGCGAGGTACATGCAGCGGTCCGAATCGGCCGCACATTTCTTGCCCGGTGATTGGCTGACTCGCTTCAAGCAGATGTAGCCATTCCAAAGAGATCCATTTCGGACCAAATTGAATACATTTACATGTATTTTTGGTACGGTCCGTCGCAGAGCGAAATTGTTCAAGACGAGCGAAACGAAATACAATGGCGCTACGATGCTGATATCGACGGCCTCGTTCTAGGTCATGATCAAGCCGCGTACTGTACGATGAAATCCCAGGGAAACTCATTCACCCACTTCGATTCGAACGCTCAGCGCGAAGTGGTAATCTTGACCAGTTCGCCTAGGCCCTAGGGCGAATCGCCGTTGGCTTCACATCGTGATTTTTTTCCACACAATTCTCCGGAACATGTCATACTACTGTACCTGTACCTGCCAGTTTCAAGTTCCGCGGGTGTCTTCCACCCATCCACAACTCGATTTGCCGGCTTTCCAGGAAGGCCAGCAATGTTTCCACTTTGGGTGCCTCAACACGAAATCAGCCTCAACTCCGTTCTACTCGGTTTTCTAGCAGTGACTGCGGTCGTAGCACTCTACCACAGTTGGAAGAAAGTGAAAAACCCTCCACCTAAAAATGTCGGGGAAATTCCGTTTCTCCCTGGGATTCCGTTGCTCGGGAATACACTGGAGATGATCGCCAATGTGCCACGAATCCAGAACTGGATGTCCGATCGCTTCCAGGAACGGGATGGCCAGCCTTTTGCTGCTCGATTGGTCGGCAAAAACCCACTGGTCTATTTGGCGAGACCAGAGCACTTGGAACAGGTTTTGAAACTCCAATCGAGCAGCTTTTGCAAGGGAATTGACACTCACACAGTCTTCTCGGACTATATGGGGGACGGCATCTTGCTCGTCAGTGGGGATCGCTGGAAATACCACCGGAAAGTGCTCGTAAACCTCTTCAGTACTCGAGCTCTGCGCGAGTTCATGACGCCTGTGGTGCAGAAGAACATCCAAGTGATAATGGACATTCTGAGGGAGGCCAGCCAGACAGGAGAAGCGATTGATATGTACAAGTTAATGAACAAGTTCACGCTCGAGACGTTCGCGGAGATTGGGTTTGGGCGGAAGCTAGGGAATTTGAAATCCATCGACGATCATCCATTTGAAGTCGCATTCGACGAGGCTCATCACATTTGCACAGATCGGTTCACGTATCCAGTTTGGTTCTGGAAGATTAAACGCTGGCTGGACGTGGGTAATGAGCGTCGTCTTCGAGAGTTTATGGTGGTGATTAACAATTTCCTGATGGACACAATCTCACTCACCATTGAAAAGCGTCGTAGTCGGCAGGACACAGCGAAGGTGGACACTGAGCCAGAGCGCAAAGATATCGTATCAATTATTCTCGATACCATGGACGCGAGTGGACAAAATATCACACCGACTGACCTCCGTGACATCGCATTCGCAGGTATGATCGCCGGTCGAGACACGACTGCAGACGCTATGAGTTGGCTACTGCACATGCTGCACGAAAACCCTCGCGTGGTGGATAAACTACGCGAAGAACTTTTCTTAAAGCTACCACAGTTGGTCGAATCGGAGAGCTATGTGCCGTCCATGGATCAGATTCAAGAACTCCCGTACCTGGAGGCAACAATCCGCGAACTTCTACGCTTATTCCCTCCTGTTCCAACGATCCCATACCATTGCTCCCGCGACACGGTGTTTCCTGATGGCACTTTTATCCCTGCAGAATCCGCTGTGTTGTTATCGCTTTACTCTGCAGCTCGACTGGAGAAAGTGTGGGGGTCGGATGCTGCAAAGTTCGTACCGGAGCGATTCCTGGACAAAGAATCGGGCGAGCTGCTACCGATTTCATCTACCAACTTTACAGCGTTCGGCACTGGGCCGCGAGTGTGCGTCGGGCGCAAGTTGGCTCTACTCGAGTTGAAGTTCGTAGTATCGTGTTTGGTGAGTCGCTTCCGACTTGAAGACGTGAGCGGGCAGCACGTCACTCATGGCAGGGGCGTAACTCTGAGGATGAAGGATCCACTCATGATGAAGGTAGAACGGCTCTCCATGTAGTGTCGACGACGCGTAATAATCAAATGCAACAGGAGAAAGAGTAGTTTACCTACTAACATTGTACGGAGGTAACATTACCGCTCTTGGTCCTACTCCATTTTGGATGTTCTTGTCCACCCAGCGACGAAGCTCGATTTCACCGCGAAAGTAGAGCGATACACGACTGAGTGCCGGTTGGATACTGTTGACATGTCGGCACAAAGTGTGTAAGAAGAGCGCCACCTCGAAATGGTCGTGTACTACAGCTTCACGCACTCCTGCCACGAGTTCCTGGAGTGTACAGAGAGGTGCAAGATGCCGAACCAAGCGCAGATGTCCCTTCTTGGCAGCTTTCACCAGAGCCGTCAAGGCTTCACCCTCCGACCGATTCGCGAGTAACCACTTGACCACTTTGAAACTCCCCGAATCGACGGCATTGCCCAAAGCACCAGCGGTGCATCCTTCCAATCGGTTGTGATGTAGCCATGTCAATACGTTTAGATGCCCATTTGCTGCAGCACGATCCATTGCTGCATGTGTACATCCCTCGGATCGATTCACGTGAAGCCATTTCACGACATCCAAGTGACCGTTGCTAGCAGCGCTATCTATTGCCGCTGTTGTGCACGTGCTGTAATTCAGCGAGTGAAGCCACTCGATAATGTCCAAATGACCGTTCTCCGCAGCCATATCCATCGCCTTGGATGAAAAACCAGCGCTGGTATTTTCATGTAGCCATTTCAACATTTCCAGATTCCCATTTGCCGCCGCACCATCCATTGCTGCGGACGTACATGATTCACTCTTCTGATGCATCAACTGGATAATCTCGAGTTGCTTCTTGTAAAAATTATTCGATGTCATGTCGTTAGAGCCTTGCGCCCTCTTTGAAGCGACCATATCCAACGCCCAAGAACTGCATCCTTCCGAACGATTCTGACTGAGCCACTTGACCACTTCCAAGTGCCCATTAACAGCAGCTTTATCCATGGCTGCTGTCGTGCATCCCTCGGTCCGATTGAAGTGTAGCCACTTTACAACATCCAAATGCCCCGCAAAAGCTGCCGAATCCATAGCCCAACGTGTGCACTGTGGCTGTTGACGTTGCTCAGGAAATGAGCTTGAGCGATGCGATTGAATCTGGACGTTTTGCAGGGTTTCTAGCACTGCAATGTGCCCTTGGCTTGCTGCAACATCCATTGCAAAAGCACAACCGTTGTGCTGCTGGAACTGTTTCATTCGGAAAAGATAAACGGATGATTGCTTTGCATACTTTGTGCACAGCCATTTCACCACTTCCACTTTGCCGTTTTCCGCCGCTACAAACAGGACTTCAGAAAGATCGTCACATTTGCCCAGTGCACGAAGACGCTTTAAAAGCCACTGTAGAATACTGATGCAGCCGTGCTTGCTAGCGGTTCGGGCGCTGTATTGAAGATCAAAGTGTGCACAGTTGCTACTATAGTAATGAGCCACCACCCACTTCGCAAAACGGATGTCATCATGTTGCGCGGCTTGACTCAAGGCGCTTGCAGCCATCCTGCCAGGTCGCATGACAGACATGAAGATCTCCTTCCTAGCCGGCCACTCTTCGTCAGTACATTCTGGAAACTCTGGAAACCCGTCATATCCTCTGAGAAGGTGTGGCACTTTTACTTTCCCCATCAGCCACGTCAATTCCTTCAGGTTATTCGTACTCACAGAGATGGCCATCAGACTACTAGAGCTTCTAATCGATGCATCGCTGGTGTTCTCAGCTAACCAATGCACCACATCCCAATGGCCATTGCTTGCTGCATTGTCCAAAGCTTTGTTACTAGCTCGAATCCCTTTCCGCTCTCGTCCAGGCAGTAGAAGCTGTAACAACCAAAGCCAACCACGTGACGCGATCTCCTCAACGACAGCACAAGTTACAGGACAGCCGGGGAAATGAGCCTCTAGCCACTCGATCACTCCACGGTCTTCACGACGCACTGCTGGCAGAAGAGCTTGACTGAATTCCCATTGATAGTAGTAATGTTCACATTGGAGAAGTCTCGCCACAGTCCATTGATCACTTTTGGCGTCTCGAAGGCTTTTCGTCCATATCAAATCCAGCAGTGCCACAGATCCAGAGGGACCAGACTCGATGGCACTAGCGAGGGACCTGTCAGGGATGAGAAAATCCGAGATAATTGAGGTGACCATTTCCGGAATATCCGTCGGGTGCTTTGTCCGGAAGACGATGTTTACAACCGCGAGTTGAACTGCCATGGCGAATTCGGAAGTGACTGGGTGTGTTCACAATATCCGATAGTGGCTACATCTGCAGTGTAGCCATGACCAAGTTCAACATCAAAACAGCTACACACCCAATAAAAGTACACCCAATAAAAGTACATGTACTCATATTAAATACATGCTCATATCGTTGTCGGGTACAGGCATCAAACGAGTACCAGCGCAATGAGCAAGTAGCCATCGTATGACGCACAAATGGCCATATCGCGCAGCTTCTTCCATGGCAATTTCCGGTTCCCAACCGGAATAATTCGCTTGAAGCCATTTCGTCATTTTCAAATTCCCATCAGCTATTGCTGTCTTCATGATGCTTTCGGTGCAAGTCATCAATCGAACATCATGTAACCACTGAACTACGTGCACGTGGCCATTAGCAGCTGCATTTTCCATCGCATTGTCCGTACATCCGGCCTTGGTGTTATGCTGGAGCCACTGTAACATTTCCAGATCTCCCTTGGCAGAAGCGCCGTCCATCGCCCATGTAGTACATCCTTCCGTGCGATTCTTGCACAACCATTGAACAATTGCAAGCTGGTTTTCTTGGAACGTCAAAGGTGCCAACTTTTGACAGCACTGCCTCGAATCCCTGTTGTTGCACGACGGAAGGTGGAAGGGCCTTGCTGCAGCTTTGTCCATAGCGAACGTTGTGCAGCCTTCCGAACGGTTCTTGTGCAGCCACTGAACAACCTCCAGATGGCCATTTGCAGCAGCACGATCCATGGCTGTTGTTGTGCATCCTTCGTGTCGATTCCAATGTAGCCATTTCACCACATCCAAATGCCCGTTGGCTGCAGCTCCATCCATAGCCATCGTCGAGCACCGGTTGTATCCGGCATGTCGTCTTTGTTCGGCTTCGGTCGGCTCAGCTTCAGTACTTTGCAAAAACTGAAGCACTTCAAGATGGCCATTTAGGGCAGCAGCGTCCATGGGCGAAGTCATTTTCAGATCGCGATTTCGAAACGAAAAAGGGCTATTCTCTTTCGGGATACGCAATCTGTACTCTTTGAAGAGAGTGATTCCTTTCTGGTTGTGTGCATACTGCATGTGAAGCCATTGGACGATATGAAGTTGTCCACTTTGCGCTGCCGAGAACATCGCTTTTCCTGGACCGAAGAACTGAATGTGCCGTCCTTGTCGTAGAATCCATCGGATAAAACCAAGGTCACCCATTCGTACCGCCTGGTGTACTGCACTGATGCACATTCGTTGAGTATCACCATATTTCTCGTCGAGAAAGTATCGTACAATCTCCTTGCGCGTTTCCCAATCCTTTTCTGTGCATGGTGTGAACAGAATATCGTCTCCTCCGAGCTCACTCTCAATGGCCCACTTGATTTTATCCAAATCGTGTTGGTTGAAGGCACAATTCACCAACCAGCACCCGATAGTTCGTCTTTCTGTCAGCATGTTTGTCCGCTGTCTTAGGTAGGGAACAACGTTCCAAAGTCCACACTTGGCAGCGTCGCAGATATTTTCTGGAGCCCACTCAATTTCAACCCGTGCGTCGCTGTCTTCGAGCTGCAGTACGATCTGTAGGTTCCCATTTTCTGCAGCCTCTCCAACCAAATTTTGGGAAATCAATTTGTTTTCAGGAAAATGGGATAAAATCCACCGAACAAGACAGACATCCCCGCGACGAAAAGCTTCGGTCATAACGCGAGTGAAGACCAATTTCCTGTATGTCGGCTCAATTCGGAGCAAATCCGCGAAGGATAAAACTCCCTTCAGTAGCTTTCTCTCCCATATGAAATCCAATAATGAGACCGATCCGGTAGGACTCAGCTTGCACGCGCGCTCCAGCGATATGTCGGCGAGGAGGAATTCAGTGACGAAAGCGGCAACAAGCTGCCAGGTGTCGGTGTAGGGAGGAAGGCTATTTCGCGTGACCAAGCCTGCGACCGCAAGTCGCATTGGAGCTGTCATTTGGCTAGGAGGATGATTTATGACTTGACTGGAAAATATATTTTTAGTGCATACATTTTAGAAATCCAATTTTATTTTCTTATTTCTATGTATGATTCATAAGTTATGATATTTGGTATATCATATGAAATATTTAACACTATGATATATAAAAGCGTCATATAAAGGCAAATCATCGATCGGTGTCGACAAGAAATCTGTTGCCTTTCCTAAAACCAGATAATGAGATACCGTGAACAACTTTGGTAACGGTCACTTGTGGATGTGATGTTCTCACATAGTCGACGAAAAAGTGCAAAGTAATTGGAAACAATGTCCTAAATCAGTGTTTAATTTATTTACTAAACTCAAAACTAGTTTGTCATACCACATGATTTAATGCTATATTTATAACATATAGATAAAAAGGTTTAAAAGGAAGGACTCATAACGCGTCACATACAGTACCACAAGGTATGATAAGGTGTAACTACCGGGTAAACCACTTGCTCTAATCTCTCTCTAGGTCTACTAAAGTTTGCATGTTCATCGACATCCGTTTTATTACACTTAAAACATATTTCTCAGTTGTCTAACACGTAGTTACCGGGATGTTGTGTATGAAGATAAACTTAACGCAGATGCGTCCACAGATCAAGGTGTCGAAAACGCTGTTGACGCTGAAAGCAACCACTGGAGAACGAGTAGACGACCATTAGCAGCAGCAGCGTCCATCACATCACGTGTACTCCAATCCGGGTTGTGTAGCCATTTTACCACTTCAAGATGTCCATTAGAGGCAGCATTAATCATTGCAGCCGACGACCTCTTTCCCATCCGATTCAGCTCAAGCCACTCCACAATGTCAAGTCGACCCAACCCAGCAGCTCCATTCATTGCTTTATGAGTGCACGTTGCCGAAGTATTGAAGTGTAGCCATTTCAACATTACGAAATCTCCGTTCGTTGCCGCACCATCCATCGCGATATCAGTGCAGCCTTCAGAGCGGTTCGCTTGCAACCACTGGACAACTTCGAGTTGATCCGCATAAAAACCACTAGGAGCTTTATCCAGACAACAGGTATCAGTAGGGGATCCGCGGCACGAAGGAACGTGGAAACGTCTTGAAGCAGCTAAATCCATCGCTTTCGTTGTGCAGCCTTCGGACCGATGTAGATGGAGCCATTTCACCACATCCAAATGACCACGAGCAGCAGCAGCGTCCATTGCAGCACTTGTACAAGAAGGATAATCTCCAGGAAGCGACGTAATTGCTGGACGGGACTCGATTTCATGGAGGAACGGAAGAATATCTAAATGTCCATTCCTCGCTGCGACGTCCATGGTGGTGGACGGTCTGAAGAAATTGTCCTCTCGAACTTGACGGGGGAGAATGACCTCTCCTTCTCGGAATAACACAACATTGGGATCGCCATAGTACTCTTCATGCAAATACTTGACCACCTCCAGTTGACCAGCTCCTGCCGCTGCGAACATTGCTTCCGACGGAAAATCCGGTTGGTTGTGCACCAGAAACCACTCGAGAAACGAAACATCACCTGCTTCTGCTGCTTGACGGACCACAGCTCGCACCGTTATTTCTTCTTGTTCCAGCAGGTAGAGCAGGATCCCCTTCCGTTGTGGCCATTCCACGCGTGGACACCGGTCAAGCGTGACTTCCCCCAGCCAAAAATCCTTCGCTATCGCCCATTTGAGTTCTTCCAACTGATTTTGACGCACTGCTTCATGAGTAATGACGTTGCTACTAACCCTCCACTGTGGATGAGAGCTCATGCACTCATACAAGCGATGCACCAAGTCCCAACGTCCACTTTTTGCAGCTTGATCCAGGATTTCATCCATGTGGTTGCCCCCCAAAAGCTGGATAATCTCCATTTGCCCAGTTCTAACAACTTCTTGGATAATATTTTCAGTCATTGGCTGTTCCGGAAACTGAGTAAGAAGCCATTTAACCACCTTCAAATCTCCACGACGGACAGTTTGGACCAACGCTTGAGTAAATTGTGAGCGAATGTAACGAGGCTTTGAGAAGAGGATCTTCAGCTCAGACCATTTCCCATCGCTATGCTGTTGACTTCGAGTCCACATTAACGTCGGCAGAGCCACCGCCTCCAAGCGACTTAGCTCGCAGGCACGAGCTAGAGTCATGTCAACGACGAGGAAGTTGGAGACAATCGCCGATGTCGTTTCCACAGCTTCAGCTGGGAGTTTCTCGCGCAAGATACAGCGAGCGATTGCCAGTTGTAGTTTCGGCTCCATGGTGAAATGTACTGCGAATTGGGTAATGAGATGCCAGTGAATGCTGTAGAAGTTCTACTATGTAGAAACCAGCCTTCCGTTCGATGAAAAATGATGACACTAGAATTGAAAAAAAAATGAAATTATCGAAGACTGGCGCCAATCAAGAGTGGTTGGTTCCTTTGTACTTCCTAAAAATCTTGTGATCCCAACAAAATTTATTCAGCGAACAAAGAATATGTTTTTTTTAATTGCACCATTAGACTTTAGTTGCTTCGCTGCACCATTATGGCGATAAGCAAACCGAGCGCACCAATACTAACGAAAAGGGACACAATAGCGATCATGTAGTCGATCTGGTAGAGTTCAAGGCCGCGCGTCATGGTCGGGTTCGCATTAAAGTACGAACGAACTTGACTGTTGGCTCGGACGTACGCTGGATCAGTGTTTCCGGCTAGAGCTTTCCCCAGACCAGAGTTCTTCCCCAACGTTACGGCAGCATCGGGTTTCCTCTTGAAAAGAGCCTTAAGCTTGTTAAGCCTGGGAATCCGCTCTTCGTCTTCGTCGTAGCTGTCTTCATCGTCGGTTTCTTCTGTGGTACCCTTGAGATTCCGGAACATGTCGGTGTTTAAAGCGAGCTGCTCTTTGGTCGTGGACGTGGTGGTGGTTGCGGCTTCAGTATGGGCAAAACTCTTGCTAGTCGCAGCGAGAGCGAGAACCAACAGCAGCAGGAGGTTCATGATTGGTTTTGTTGTCATTGTGGTGAACTGGTGGAAAACGCTTGTGTGAAAGGCTGGAAATTCAGATCTGAGCTGCTTTACTACGGATTGAGATAATAACTTTTGGAGACCAGTACTATGGATACATGTAATACAATAAATGGAGCTATAGAAAACCAATGGTTGGCTTCTATCCGAGAGATAATCCTAAAGTCTTCGCTAGAAAAAGGTCCAGTAATCACAGATGTGTGACGTTTTGAGGTGGGCTAGGCGTCACGCCAACACTAGGTAAACGTGGCGTAAAAATTGAATTATCCCGAGATTACATTTCACACGTTACCATCAAGACGGTTGGTCATGGTAAGAATTTCTATGGCAGACAGCGGATGCTTCTCGTCAGCCCACTGTCGAATATTGTGGTTCTGGAACTAATGGCTTCTCATTTCCTTGAGATCAGTGTCAGTATAAACGTGAGCCAGTTGAGCATCGAGAAGCAGCATTCCATCGAAAGTTTCGGCTGAAAGTGCCAACTTCATCGCAGTAACGAGAGAAGAAGTGTTGTTACAATATGGTAATAGCCACTTCATCAACTGCACGTTTCCCCCAGCAGCAGCATTTGCCAGCGATTTCCGAGCTGACCCATTGTAGTGATGGCCGTGGAACCATTTTACCACCTCCAAATGTCCATTACACGCAGCTTTCGCCATTGCTTTCGGCGTGCGAACTTTCGGGAAGTAAATATGTAGCCACTTGATGATATCCAAGCATCCCAGTTGCGCAGCCGAAACCATCGCTTTCGTGGTGCAGCCAATCGCCAAAGTTCCATGTAGCCATTTCAACATTTCCAAGTTGCCATTGGCCGCCGCACCATCCATTGCAGCAGTGGCGCAGACTTCACATCGGTGTAGATGTAGCCACTTCAACATCTCCAGTTGTTTCTCGAAAAACGATCGAGGTGCATTCTGCAAACAGCAGGCGTCAGTGTTTCTACCATCGCACGAAGGAACGTGGAAACGTCTTGAAGCAACATTATCCATGGCTGTAGGCGTGCAACCTTCGGTTCGGTGCGTGTGAAGCCACTGCACCACGTCTATATGACCATTAGCAGCAGCTCGATCCATCGCAAGTGTCGTACATCCTTCTGTACGATGTGAGTGAAGCCATTTCACGACATGTAAATGTCCACAAGGGGCAGCTGCATCCATGGCGAACGACGTACAACGAGGGTAGTTCCCTATTTGATGAGAAGAAAACTTCCCCCCGCGTTTCTTCTGTTTCTTCCGTGACAAAGTATCAATACTATCAAGAAACTGAAGCATTACCAAGTGTCCGTTCTTGGCAGCAGCATCCATGCAGTAGTCGGAACTAAATCCTCATCCCAAATAAAATCCTCTTCATTCCCGATATTATCCGGAACGTCTTGTTCTTGGAAAAGATCGATTTTCCGTTTGCCGCCATATTGTTTATAAAGCCATTGGACGACTTCTAGCTTCCCGGTTTGAGCCGCTGCAAACATCGCAACTCCTGGTCCATTAACGCGAATCACACCTTCCACTTTTGAAAATATCCACTGTATTACCGGGAATTGTCCACTTTCACTCGCATTTTCCAAAGCCTGCGTCCAGTATTGAACGTCAATTTGGTCGCTGAATTGATTCGCCATCCATTTGAGGAAATCCAAATCACCAAATCGAGCTTCCCGGTAAACAGCAACCCCAGCAATATTCGCGACAGGAACATGCCCCCCCCCCCCCCCCCCCATCCAACAGATAACGTAATATATCTGCCCGACCTGGCCACTCCTCGAGCTTACAGTCCGGAAACGTGATATTCCCCACTCCAAAGCCAGCTTCAACGGCCCATTTGACCAAGGGCGAATTATTCTGCTCAAATGCACAGGCCACCACGTCTTCATCCGCTCTTCGCGTCTCTCTGGAGCATCCGGTGCGTCTCAATAACCACTTGACGCTGCTTCGCCTAACGCTCTATGACTCCACGTGATGCCTGCATGGCTTCGATCCCCTTCTAGTAATTGCACCACCCACAGACAGGGATGCCGAATACGGCATTTATACTGGCGGGCCTTTTGGTACTGCCGTAAATTACGCACGATCTAAAGGACAACGCAACAGTNGTCTGGCTAAATTCGTAAATAATTTACGTTTGGCCATCCATGCTTCAAATAAATAATTTTATCAATTTTATTGAATTGTATTTCCCGTCAATATATTTTTCGGCATCCCTGCCCACAGATATCCTCCTCGAGCAGCTTCCTCCACCACTTCTGGATCAATTGGACAATTTGAAAAGTGGGATAATATCCACTGCAGAATCGCTAAATCGCCCCGCTGAATAGTTTGGACTAATGACTGGGAGAACGCCCAACGGTAGTAGTGGCATTCCGTCTGCAACAGTTTAGCAAATGTCCATTTAGTGGAATTAACGTCCCGCAGACTGCGCATCCACACTAGATCCAGCAGTAATGTCGATCCGATATGGGTCCACCTGCAAGCTTGAGCTATCGTCACGTCGGCGACGAGGAAGTCCGCTACGATGACGGTGACGATGTCAGGGGCACGACCTTGAAGATTGCACTGCAGGATGAGACCCACCGCCGTGAACGGCATGGTAAAATCTGTTCTTCCCGCGTCGGATATGAAGTTAGACAGGTTATTATTGCTTTACATAGACTATGTAATTATACAGGTTTTTTATGATTCCCATAGTCTATGGGAATCACTAAAATCCTGTATAACTTCATACCAGAATTCTACAGGGAGATAAAACCTACTAGATAATATCTATTCGATAGCTATATTATAGAAGTTCAAATTA
>LGSM01000233.1:0-52139 GCA_001314345.1 Phytophthora multivora | reverse complement strand
ATACCGTTTTTGCCGCTGGACTTAAGGACTGCACCCACTGACGTTATAGCTACAAAAGTGCCGAGTAGCTCACTGATGTGGACGATTTCCTCGATACACGTCAGCTGATCGGAAATTCCGATCGTTCACTGCTGGTCTTGAATCAAGAGCATGACAAGCCTCTTGATGTATTTAATGCAGAATTTTGTTCTCTTCAAGGCTTCGCTTGTGGCTGCAAGTCCGTTGGGTTGACAAACCTTTTGGGTTCGCATAAGAGAAGCGTGTGTGTTCGTTGTGGAAGCCGCCACCAACCGTCCATAGCGTCTCTTCGGCAGAAGCCACTTTACCCTCCGAGGAGATATCCGAAAGGCTGCCCATTCCAGAATTCCTGTCCGCGGAGACGCGGAGCATGCCATGTCGTGGACCTTGACGCCAAGTGCGAACGCCGGCATGAACTGGCTCGGGTACTCGAGTCGTGAGGAGCTGGAAGCCAGCGGAATCCTGGACAAATGGGCGCAGCAGCAACATCAGAGCAGTCTTCTGCCTCGACGCCGCCCGTCGATTCAGTTGTGTCCGCGCTGCCAAGGTCATCGCATTGAGAAGGTTTTGTACAACTCGATGATTCTCGAGCAGAACTGCTCCGAGTGCGATGGAGAAGGAGTGACTCGTTCCCAAAGTGCAGGCCAAGAAACGACTTCATCCCCGAGGCGCGCTTTTTCTGCTTGACAAAGCGTCAATTCAGGAGAGATTTCAAGTCAAAAAAGCTACGTGTTTCCTTAGGTTTATCACTCTTTGCTTTTCTCGCATCGTGGCTGCTCTCGAACGCTATACAAATACACGCTACGCCGATTTTTATGAGCTCTTCACGCTTGGTGTTAGTACGCACCCGTTCATAACTTGAGTGGGCGTGTTAGGCTTGAATTCCATCTTGGTTGTTTTTTTTACTCGACAAAAAGCAGGTTTTCCAGGCCGAACTCTTCCGTATTGGTCGGGATGCCGTCTTGCTGGTGGCATGGGGTTTTCCCGCAGCTCATAGTCGAGGAAGAAGCCTGTACACTCTGGTAGTTGTTGCCGGTGGAACTTTCCTGCCAGTCGAACTCGTTCTTGCAGTCGAATTCGAGCGGGAACGAGCTGATCTCAAAGTTCGACGACGACGCCTGCGCGTCCCACATCCAGGGCTCCAAAAATGCACCCTGTAGCGCCGCAGCATCAGCCGCTCCACTGCTGTCTCTGTGGTTGGCTCCAATGGGCGCGTACGGGTGTGGCTGGGCGTCCATTTGCTTCAAGTCGAACGACTTGAACGCGTTGCTGCTGTAACCCGCGTCGCTCGAAAAGGACGTCGGCGTGTTGTTGCTGCTGTTGTTCCCCATTGGACCTAGAGAGAACCGGAATCCACCGAGACCTGACGCGCTCGAGTCGTTGTGGTTCGAGAACGAAGGCGTCAACGACGCAGGAGGCGCAGCATGCCTAGGCGTAGCAGACAAGAGATGGTGTGGCTGCAGCGGTGGCAAAATGAACTGCTTGAACGATTCGTCGCAAAACGCTTCCAGTCCATTGAGTGGTTCGGACACATCCTGCTTCATGGCGTTCGGACGCGCCAACTTCTTCATAGGAGGCTGATGGCTTAGATTGTGGCGAAACGCGTTGCTCTCCAAGCCGGCGGTGGCGCTGGGGCTGCGGTACATCTCCGGGAAAGACAAATCCGCCATGTTTTGAGCTGGAACCTGTACATTGGTAGGACGTCGTCGAGCGACGTCACCACCCTGTTGCTGTTTAGCCTTTGCTCTAGCGATGCCGTTGCCGACAATGCGCCGCTTGATTGGCTGGCCACATACTGCTGAAGCTGGAGGCGGGATCACCTGTGTGCTCTTCTGGCGCCATTGGTCCCGGATGGACATCGTCGAGCTGTTGGCGTCCGATAGATCAGGCGGAAAGCAGTTGTGACTGAAGGTGCAGACGCCGCTAGACTGCGTTTTCGTCCATTTACGGAAGCCGAAGTTGTTTAGCTGCCGCTGGAAACTCGCGAACTTTTGGTGTTTAAAGTACTTTGGCAAGATCTCGCGCTCGAACCTCTCCATCTCGAGGATGTGGAAGGCTGTGATGCTGTTGGGCTTGAGCTCCTTGTTCTGCACCCACGAGATGATCGTTGGATCCTCCGTCTGAAGAATGGCGTACAGTGAACGCAGGAACTTTGGCACTTTACAGGCAGCAGCCGTGGACGCCAGCGCGGCCGGGAGGTCGACGTCGCCTGCAGCAGACTTGGCCTTCTTCCCGCCGTGCGACGACACCCGCGCGCGCTTGGCAGGTCTCGAGGAAGCGTCCGAGGAAGTCGGACGGGCGGTTTTCGCGGACGGCATGGGCGATTGACTATTGCTTTGACACGGTAGACTTTCGATAAAAAAAAAGGTTTGTCACGAGGGCTGGAAATCCGCGAATGAACCGTGGAAAGAGACCTGTTGCCTTGGGCGGGGCGGCATTGTCCATCGCCAGGTCTACCGGTGGCAAAAATGTATTGGGCCCAATCAGCGCGCACCATGCGCGACCCGTTGGATCGCGTCCCGGGAACGGGAGACAGGGCGATAAGATACTTTTTATCTCAACGAATTACACTTGATTTCAGTATGTTGTGAATGTTGGCAAACTTTTGCAAGTGGCAACTTCAATCGTTTTTTGCTTTGCCAGCCACACCTTGTTCGGTTTTCACAGGGGCAGAAAACAAAAAGCAAAATGTCCACATCAGTTTGACCAAATTATCCACTATAGTACTGTACTGTACTTGAAGGCTATTTGAGCCCCTTGGCAACATCGCATGCCGCCCACAACCTCCGTCGGAAGTTCAGGGATAGCCGTAAACACGCGCAGTGGGTGCAGTCCTTAGTCCAGCGGCGAAAACGGCATTGCCGTTCGCNGCGCGACAATCTCCGCCTCAAGTGTGTCGTTGAATGTGAAGCTCGCAACCGGAAAGGTGGCGTTGAGAGAGAACAGTATCATCTCGCTGTGCTAGCCTCCGCTTCGAACGACGCCGCTCCCTACAGCTTCTCCATTTAGCGAGCAGCTCAACCTGCTGCTGTTGCCACTGTCAACCCAAGCCACGCGAACCCCCGCGCGAGTTACCGTCGCGAGCCAGGAAATGACGTGCCCGAGATGAGCGGCCTTCCAACACCGCTCCATACAAGCGCCAAGTGGGCGGCCGTTGTCGCGGGTATTGAAGCTCGACGCGTTTGTGTAACGGGTGGCCCGCCATGCCGGAACGCGCCGCGAACCTTTTCCCCGAACCAAAATCAGCACCGCAGATTTTCGAACCGCAGCCGACACCTCGCGGAGCTAGTACAGACTGTACAGTAGCCTACGTCACGTAGTACGTGGTCTGCCAGCATGGAGAGCTCCGGTGCAAGTGCGGGGTGTGCGTAGGTCCATCCGATCGGGTCTGCACTCTCTCTGGGCGGGCACGCAGCCAGTTGCGTTGAAGGAGCAATTTTTGCCAGGCCTGCACACGGCGCTCCAAGTCGAGAACTTTCCCCCATTGTATCAAAGAGTCGAGAGCGATCAGCGCTGACACTGTCAGTGACAGTGTAGAATGGTAGACAAGGCGCCGTTAGATATGAACGCGAATGCGAGGCCCATTTATGATCTGTAAATCAGCGTACGTTTGCTTGGATCTGATCTTTGGCGTCTTCCCGCCGCGAAGGCGACACGTCTTAGACATCGTCCACTGGGCGGTCCAGTGGATTCGGGATCCGCTGCCATTGTCAATGACCAGCAGACAGCCACCCCCGTCTGAATGAACCAGCAACCACTTGCATTGAGCTTTGTCGTTCCATTATGTTCCGATGGTCGCTGCAGATCCAGGGATCTCAGAATGGTCCATTCCAGGGTGGAATTTCCATCAACTTCGATTTTTCTTTTCGGTGGGTCGACTGCAAGTTCTGTTTGCAGTCTCTCTAGTAGAGAGTCTCTACTAAACAGCGAGAGTGCAACTTCCCTTTGTTTCCTGTTCACTACCGCCAAGCCCACATGTTTCGTTTGCTTTATTCACTTCCAGAGGAGCAACGTCTCCAGCCTTAAGCAATGACAACCGGATAGGGTACACCCTCTCACTTAACCATTCTTTTCGAACGTTTCGAGCCGACGTCGACAATCCCAATGGCGCCGTTACCGTATTGATTTGAGATCCATTGCGACGATGAATCATTGCGCAGAAGGAAGTCCAGCAGACTTTCGCTCGATTCTTGACGTCTTGTTCTCGTCAAAAGTGACCGAAAACGGCTGCTCTGTCTTCACGGTTGCAGTTAGCTCGAATCGATCGATGACATTCTTTGTCGTATTACGAAGACGATACGACCGTCTTGTGTTGATCCCGAGCAACTGAATAAATGACATATTAACACTTAAAACGGTACAGTCTTCTTACGAGATCAAAACGCTGGAGCTCTTGCGAAGTAGTCGCTCCCCTCGAGCACTAGCCAGCCAAGCTCCTACATCCGCGGCACTCGGACGAAGATTCGGGTTGCGCGAGACACAAGCCGCGATTAAGTGGGTAATTGGCAATGGGCAGTCCGGAGAAAGCTGTGGGCGGAGTCCGTCATCGATAATGCGGCGCATCAAACGCAGCGGGTGTTGCACCAGTCGTTCAGAAAGCGAAGCTGCGTCGTGGTACGGGAGTGCACACGTGTCCAGTTCGCTAAGAAGAACACCAAGCGAATAAATGTCCACTTTCTCGGTATACTCCTCACCCAGCAGCAGCTCAGGGGCAGTCCACGATAATGTACCAGCTGCGGCCGTTGCCGTGAGGTTCGTTTCGTCATCGTTGCCACTGCATTTGCGTCGACTAATGCCAAAGTCGCACAGTTTAGCATCCAACGAAGAAGACAGCAACACATTGCGCGATTTCACGTCGCGGTGGAGCACCATGGGGGTCAAAGCGTGCAAATAGGCAAGTGCACTCGTAACGGCTTGAGCAATCGCCAGCTTCTGCTTCGTCCAGGTGAAGTGGCTTGAGTGTGTCGAGTGGATTAAACTGCCAGCAGCTGCACCAAGTCCACCAGCGAACGATCCCGAAGATGTAGCGGAAACGGCAGCAGCTTCGTCAACTTGTGGCAGTCCCCCGGACATTGAGCTGGAACGCCTCACGATCGTGTTACCTGAAGTGATTGGAGCTGCTGGCGGCGTGTTGCTGGCGCGTTGTTGAGCCAGAAAATGCTGCAAATCGCCGCCTTCCATGTACTCCTGGATCATGATCACATGCTCGAGAGTGTTCCAAGCGATACCCTTCAGCGTCACGATGTGAGGGTGTTTCAGCTGCGCCATGAGGTAGATTTCGGCTAGAAACATTTCCATTTCAGGCAACAAACGGCGTTTCTCCAGTACCAATTGCTTGATAGCGACCTGTGAACTGTTGTGAAGCGCGAGCCAAACTTCGCCGGTCGTTCCACGTGAAAGCGGGCGTAAGAGTTGGAGCTCACTGATGGGAACACGCAGTCGACGGATTTTACGGTGGGACTCGAACAAACGGAAGCTCCGGATGGCCATTTCGTTCTGTCGAGCCGTGACTTCATCAGGTGTCGCCCCATTGTCCTGTGCAGGCGCTTGAGCTTCATTCTGCAGTGGATTAATCCGCACCGCGGATGCTAATGGGTCGAAAGCAGAAGCTGATAAGCCAATGGTTGCGTCAAAATGCTCGAAAGCCGCAGCATTCTGCACTCCTTCAGCGTAACTCAAAGACGCTTCGGACCGATCAAGATCGGAATCACGCGACCGACTGATAGACGGTCGAGAGCTGTAGGCGCTGTCCTCACTGTCAACACTGGACGACGACGAATACGAGGAGGAGCGGTGCTGCCTACTCGTCCCCTGTGTCCTTGAGCTTCGTGAGCGACTTTTTCCTCGTCGCTTTGGTACAAGGAACGCTTCAACTGCTCCGTTATCAAATAAATGGCGATTCTCGCGCATGAACAGGTCCACTTCCCTCCGTGCTTCATCACGCAGCGCCGACTTGTACCGGTACACTGCGACCGTACCGAACGTGACGAAAGTAACAATACACAGCGGCACCAGCAACCACGTCTTGTCCTGCTTATGATCCGCTGCAAATTTCGTCAGCCACGCCGACGCTACACCCCCCGGCTCTGGCGTACAGAACTTGGATTGATTCACCAAGTTGTACGGCGCACAAGGGATCACCATAGCGGGCGTGAGCGGACACTGCGTGTACGCCACTTCGTAGTCCGTCGTATGCAACGCAAAGATCAAATTGGGCTTCCCATCGGCATCTAAATAGGCGTGACGTTGCACCGTCACCTCCGGCAGTGTGTCCACTTCCCCGCCATCCCCCCAAACAGCAGCATAAGCCGGCGCCGAGATGTCATTAGCCGCGTCGACAGCGCATTGGACGGCCCTGGAGAGCTGCGAGGCCTTGCAGTCCAACGACCGGTGGAAGATCGTCCCGTCCGGCAGAGCGCACTCTCTTAACTGGCAGCCGGCGCGCTCGACAGCCTTGGGCGGCACCACCAGCTCGGCCATTGAGCGACCGCAGCGCGTGTAGACCTTAGCTAGTCCGTGCGTGGGCGTCAGCACGTATCCTGCGTCCCAGATGAAAGCGCGTTGCAGCAGACCCGGTAGGTCGCTCCATGAGAGCGAATTAGTGCTCAGTTCCTGCTGCAGGTCGCTGGGTAACGCGCTGGAGCTCACGTCCGAGAGCTGCGCGGTCTCGTCCAGCTCCGTGTAGAGCACGTAGAACTGCTGGGCGAAGTCGGAGTGCAGTCCAGAGAACTCGAAGCCTATTTCTACGGGGACGTCGATAGAGAACGCGCCCTGGAGCGCCAGCAGCACGAGCAGCGCCACTAGCGACATCGCAAGCTTGGACAGAACGTTGTATGTGCTGAATATTCCGGCAGGATGGGAAGGTGATTGGGTGAAAAGCGAAGAGTTTAAACCAATAAGGAGGGGAATAGTTACTGTAGGAAAACCTTCAAGGTTGTTGCTGTAGAAGGTTCCTGTGGTGCACCAGTACACTATAGCGTTCTAGCGTCGACTTCAATCGCTCGCCGGCATTTCAGGTTGCAATTGCAATTCTAAGAGCTGTTTGAATCGCAACAGGAAACGCAGTTCGGTGTTGGGGACCATCAAGGTCAGAGCGAAATAAATTCTGCAGTCAATGCTTTGCGGGGACCATTAAGGGAGCTCAAGCCTTGAGTCAAGGCCTGAGATCTTGGACGGTTGCAATGTGCAATCGCTAATCGGTCAACTTGTAAACGTCCCCAGCTGCCGCGCGGAGGACAAACCCGTTCTGTCACAGGCGAGCGTTCTCCCAATCCTGCTAGCAGACAGCGAGTCGCTGTACGAAACGAGACCATAGCAATCATCGGCGCGACCTGTTCAGCCCGGCGCTTGCACGCCAATCAAGCGACGAGCTCGCTAAAGAACTGCAACTTCACACTTTTTTGCTGCTGCGACCCAAGCAGCACCGCAATTTGCGGCGCAAATGGCACATCGAGCGCCACGAATCTCGCAAACCAATTTTCCCATCCTGTCGGAATGCTCCGCTGCTTGGGGTTCACATGTGTAGGCTGCACTGCATCGGCTTGCCGGCAGCAAAGAGAAGTAGCAGTAAAGCATTCTCGCTGCGGCGGCTAATTGTGGCGATTTCGCCGTCGAAATGTGTCAAATCTTGTCTGCAAGAAGAAGAAGGTGGCTCAGATCCGGGGTACAGCGTACCGGTGGGAGGCTTTCGCAAACAAACATCGTCCTGGCAAAACCTTCTTTTTACGATACCCCTGATCAGCGCTTGATTCAACATCAAACACTTTAGTATCCTTTATTGCTGTTTCTCCTCCTTTCAGTTCAAAATCCCTGTCATTTCCGATCGGGCCTGCTTCGTTTTTGGCCAAGCTCAGTTCTGCTTGGTGGTGAGCCATGTGGTGATTGTGTGTTACACATCCATTCCGCATGGCACGCCCATACTGAAACCAAGTAAACTCCGTGTCAAGCAGCCCTACGCCTACTCAATCCAGCAAGGGGGCGTGTATTCACATGGTGTACGGTACTGCCTCGATCCACTATGCCGGCCGTCGCTGACGCTCCATTCCCGAAACCTCCTCGAGCAGCTCACTACCTCTTTCTGCTATGTCGACGACCACCAAATCCCCCGTGGCTCTGGCCGCCCAGCCGTACATTTGCGGTGGTTCCGCCGCTGTATTTGCCGCTGTAGCCATTCACCCCATTGACCTGGTTAAGGTGCACTTACAGCTTGCCGGTCAGACCGGTTCCAACGTCACTGGATTGGGCGTGGCCCGTTCCGTCGTAGCCAAGGAAGGCATCACCGGTCTGTACGCCGGCCTTTCAGCCGCTGTGGCGCGTCAGATGGTCTACGGCACAGCGCGTCTCGGGATGCATCGTGCCTTCTCCGACAAGATGATTGCGCGTCGTGTCGCCAACGGTGAGAGCGCGTCGCTGCCGCTGGCCGTCAAGTCTGCGTCTGCTATTGTCACGGGCGGTATCGCGGCCACGCTCGGCTGCCCCATGGATGTCGCACTTGTGCGCATGCAGGCCGACACGCTGGCCAAAGCCGGCGAGAAACGCGGCTACAAGAACGTGTTCGACGCCATTTTTAAGATTGCCGGATCCGAAGGCGTCAGCACGCTGTGGCGTGGAAGTATCCCGCTGGTTGCGCGTGGTGCCGCTATGAACCTCGGTATGATGGCGTCGTACGACCAGGCGAAGGAGGTGCTCGCGGCCCAGTACGGCCACGGTTTCGCCACTAACATGGGGGCCAGTGCCGTCTCCGGCTTCGCTTGTGCCTTCACGTCGCTGCCGTTCGACCTGGTAAAATCCCGCCTTATGAACATGAAGGTGGACCCTATCACGGGCAAAAACCCGTACTCGGGCGTCACGGATTGCTTTAAGCAGATCATTACCAAGGAAGGTCCTTCCAAGCTCTGGCGTGGATACTGGACCTACTACACGCGCTGCGCACCGAACGCCATGATCGTGCTTCTGGTTGTGGAGCAGCTCAACGCTGCGTACAAGAAGGCCTTCCTCGACTGAATTGTGTCAAGTTCTTGACCAGCGGGTGGAATGGAACGCCCCAAAGTCTATAGATTTTTTTTGCACGGTGCACCTTTCGAGCAATCTCCGCTGCAGAGTGTATCGAGTGTATTATCGCATGGAGCAACTCAGCGTTTGTGTCCTGGCGCGGGTTATTATTAATAACATGTTATTGCATCTTCCACCATGAAAATCGCGTTTGAATCTTCGATCACAAGCCCACAGCAACTTTCTCAGGTCGACCTCGCCTTCAACAGTCCCTGGATGTCCGTTTTCATGCTCAGAGGCAAGTCATGGGGGCCAAAACGTTTGAAAAGGTGGCCGTCGCGATCCACAAGGAACTTGACGAAGTTGTTTTCAATGAACGCATTGGCAGCAGAAGGAACAGATCCAGACAGCCGCGTCTTGCAGAAAAGCATCGCGTCACGCGCGTTCGGGCCGTTTACATCGCGTGTGGCCATCACCGGGAAACGAACGTCGAACAGCTCTTGGAAGTGCTCGACGAGCTCCTCATCGGTGTCGAATTCGGCGTCTCCGAATTGTGCGCTAGGGAAAGCCACCACCATCAAACCAGCGTCTTCGTAGGTCGTCGACAAGTCCGCAAGCTCCTGAAGCTGCTCGGCGTCGGCATTGCAGGATCCGCTGGTCACATTCGTAAGCAACGCGACGTGTCCACGCAGCTCTGACAGACAAAACGTTTTACCGCTTGCATCTGTATCCATCAGTGAATACAACGAAGCGGAGGTAGCAGCGAAGGAGAGAATGGCAGGATGAGTCTCAAGGTACGCAGCACCAGCATCCAAGAACGCCAGAAGCCACCGTTCCTGCTCGGACTTGCTCTGCAGCGCTAAAATCTCCACCACGTCTTCATCCCGGCCACCTCTGGTGGTAGTACAGATCTTGAGAGCGAATTTCAGAGAATCGCCAGCTTTTGGCGCTTCATACGCGACGGTCGCTGCAGTGAGATCAACGCGAGCGATCTCGTGTCTTGCGACGTCATTCTCAAACAGCAAAAGCGATTGGAGCTTCGTCTTGTTCACCACAGCGTAGCAACGTCGTACTTTCGACCCGATCAAGTCCCGCAAGTGAAGTTTCCCAGGTCGACGTACATGTAGCACGAAAGCTGCTCGAGTTGCGCCGTCCGTCACCGCCCAGACCGAAAGCTTGGGTTTGGGATGTTGCGGTGCTTTTTCTCGATTCGTGGCCAGTTGTTGTGGCTGTACGAGTGAAGCCGTTGCGTTGCTATGGACCGTGACGGAAACTATCACGTTCGGAGTCTGGAGTATCGCGGTAGCTCCTGGAGCAACGAGCTCGTAGTAGCTATCATCTAAAACGTACAGCTCTTCAAGAGGCTCATCCTCGGTGTCTTGGGCCTCGTGGACTGGTGACAAGAAACCACTTAGGACAAGTGTTTCTGCTAGTTGCTGGGCATCACGTAGCGAGGTATTAGCTGCCTGGGACAGCAAAAGGTACTTCAAAATGGCCTTAAAAAGCGATCGGCCGTGCACGAACGTCCCATGTCCAGCTTTCGTCAGATGAAAAGGGTGTTGCCACCAATGAATCCGTTGCTTAAACACTTGTCGTCGCACTTTTGGGGTCAGCAAGTACGCTGCGACCATGTCGGACTGCATCTTGAGCTCGGACGGCAGCAAATGGAAACGCTGCAGTCGACGAAACACGCGGCCTTCGACTTCGATAACGGAAGAGGTGCATGACGCTAGTTCGGAGGCAACGGGTGATGGCGAGATCGCAGTCACAAGGGACGACTCTGCTCGCTCCATTTCTCGAGCGCTTTCAGCCAAGGCTGCCATGCTCTGTGCTGCGCTCATCTGAGAGAAAAAGAAAGTAACGGTGTGATCTTCATTGGGTGATCGATACCTTTTTCTCGTTAAAGTCCTCTTCAACCGTATGACAAGGATTTTTGCTGTAAAATGTGAAAGAGAAAACCTGCAATCTCCGAATTTTGCCATTACAAAAAGTGTCAATAAAAATCGAATAAGCTACGCTTCGGTGCAGCAAGAGATAGCAGCCAATGGCTTCGGGCGAACTAAACCTCATCGGGTCTCCAGTTAGGGAGCCGTCACAGCAACGGCCACGTCTTCCGTTGCGACGGCCTCGTCCTTGGTTGCCACGTTTTCGGTTGTGGCGGCAGTTTCTTCCTTCTTCACCTCGGTCTTGCCATCCTCCGCTGCGACTTCCCCCTTCTTCTCAGTCGTGGCCTCCTCATCAGACTTGGCCGATGCAACTTCCTCCTCCTTCGAGTCCTCTTCCGTCTTTTCCGGCTCAGGCGCCTTGGCCAGCAGCTCCTTGATGTCCTCCTCGAAAGACAGAGGGAGCTCCTTCGGTGCATAGCGCTTGAACGGCTGCCCGTTGCGGTCCACAAGGAACTTCGTGAAATTCCACTTGATGTAGTTGCCGAAGGTGCCCGGCAGCTTCGCCTTCAGGTACGTGAAGACTGGGCGAGCGTTCGAGCCATTCACATCGTGCTTCTCGAGCAGCGGGAACGTCACGTTGTACTGCTTTACGAATTCGATGATTTCCTCGTGCGTGCCGGGCTCCTGACCCGCGAACTGGTTGCATGGGAAGCCGAGAACCACAAGGCCTTCTTCTTGGTACTTCTCGTGCAGCTGTTGCAGCTCTGGGTAGTTCGTGGGGGTCAAACCGCACTTGCTCGACACGTTCACCACTAGCACCACCTTGCCCTTGTAGTCTTCCATGTTCACCTCCTTCTTGTCCATATCAAAGTCCTTGAGCTCGTAAAACGACTTGACCTCTTCGGCAGCAAGATTATACACCTCGCGGTACTGCACACCCACGTTCAGCAGAATGTTTAGAAAAGCCTCCTGGGCCTCCTTCGTCACCAGGTTGAGCAGCTCAAACTTGTCGCCGTACACGAGCTTCACACCAAACTGGAAGTGAGCATTGTCGAACTGCACGAAGCCATCGGCAGCGGCGTACTCCGCAAGCACGGCACGGGCCACGTCAGACTCGAAGAAGTAGATCTTGTTGGTCTTCTCGTTGGCCACAACGTACACGTCCTTACCCTGCGTGAAGGCCGAGAACACGCCAGCCTTGCGCTTGAGCTGCGATGCATAAATGGCGCCGTCGGTAACATTCCACACCGTCGTGTCCTTAGACTCTGTGATGGCTTCGAGGAGCGGCACGAACAGCTCGTTGTCCGTCACATACTCCTTGGGGGCTTCTGCCAGGTAGTTTTTGACGCGGTCTTTGTACGAGGTGATGAAGCCCACCAGCACCAGCGCCTCAGCGATCTCCTTAGCGCGCTGACGGTAGGGCGAAGGCTCCTCGACCTTCTTCTTCTTGTCCTCCTTCTTGGTTGACTTAGGGGCTTCCTCCTTGGCCGCTTCTTCCTTAGGAGCCTCTTCCTTAGGAGCCTCTTCCTTAGGAACTTCTTCCTTAGGAGCTTCTTCCTCAGCCTTAGGAGCTTCGTCCTCGACCTTTGGGGCTTCTTCGTCGGCCTTAGTAGCGTCCTTCTCCTCCGTTGCAGCCTCCTCCTTCTGCTCGGATTCAGCAGCAGCGGGGGCTTCTTCCGCCTTCGTTTCCTCCTCCGGCGTGAGCCACTTCTCCAGGAAATCCACCAGTTCCTTGCCGCGCACGCTCTGGGGCACCTTGACGAGCGCCGAGTGGTGCACAGTGAAGATCTCCGCCTTCTTCTCGGTCAGGAGCGTCTGCGCCGCTGTCGCCTGCTCGCGCAGGTCCTCCGCCAGCGCATTGAACGCGGTCTGGCGGGTAAACACACGTCCTTGTAGTTCGCTCATGGTTCAGAGTGTTGGTCTTCGATCTTGTGCACTTGCTGGCAAGTTGCGGAATGAACGCTTTTCTCCGAAGGGCGGCCGCACGTTCGGCTTCAATGTTGCTCTGTATAGGCAACCCATTAAAGGGAAGGGGCGCAGACAGGGCGGTCTTTCTCAATTAATTCTCCAAGGGAGAAATAGGGTCATTTTGTAAGTAGTTGGAGAACGTACAGTATCGGTTTATGCAGCTATAGTAATAAAAGCAGGTAATGAATTAAATATAGAAGGTGATAAATGCGACAATGCGGGAAGTGTAGCCATGTAGCATAACAGGGCGTACACAAAAACCTTCACTTTTTGCCTCAGCGGCGCACGCCCCCGACTCCGTACGGAGCTTGCAGCGCACCAAGCCAACATTCTCTTGTCTAGTGCGCCCATGAAGGCGGCCTGCATTTGGTACACGTAGTGACTCGCTGCGCTGCTTTGCTGGCGATGCTCGCCCGCCTGCAGCGTCTCTGCGCTGTGAGACGTCTTGTGGCATTTTTTTTCCGCACAGCGGTCCACGCCGACATACATCGCGGTGTCGTCGGACAAGACGCCTTTCCGACACATGGATGACAGCGGCCGCCGCCGAGAGATCGTTCGCTTGCGAGGAGGAGCAGCGCCACCACGTGGCGTTGCCGCCTACAGCCTGAATTCCAGGAGGAGGTGGGCGAGCGCAGTGACGCTCGGCTATGGGAATCGGCAATCGAGACTGTACATTGAAGTGACGAGGATCTCGGCTCACCCAATCACCTAAGGCCGTGACAATAAGTCGCTAGCAGGGAGATGGGTTAGGCACGGACGTGTGCAGTGCACAGTGTGCACGATCGCAGCTGCGCTGATGCGAACGCCACTTGTCCGTCTTGCTGAGTTTCCTCCTGCAGTGCAGGCCTGCAATGTATTATAAGGCGAAGACACCAACTCAATCAGTGCCCCACTCTAAAAGGGGGACACTGTTGAATTGGCCTCCATTAGCGGCGCCGATTGGCGCCCACAAAAAATAGCAAAAAAAGTTGCAAGTTTCAACTTCAACCCAACATCAATGTACCATTCCGTTACCGTAAGCAGCTTACCCAGCTCAGTAGGCTGGGGTGTGGCTGTGGCTTGCATTCGCGGCTTTCTCAACTGCAGCACAGTCTGTGAATTTCTACATGTAGTATAAGCCGACAGGCTTGTCGGCTCGAGCGGACGCAACGAAACTCGGCGCTAATACAGTGTAGATGTAAAGTATTCAAAGAAACTCGATGAAGAAACGCAGATCTTACGGAGAACCCAGTTGAGTACGGCCTCCGCGTTCGAGTGCCTCGGACACGACATGCTGTAGCCTCCATCTGAGCTAAAGAGTGTTGACGCAGATCACAAGTCACGGGGTTGTTGGAGCAGGTTTGTATTGGCAGAAGGCTGGACTTCTCAGGTGGAGTCGTGGTGTCCTGAGCTGCCTGGAAGGTTTCTTTACTTGTGCACTGCACATCATACAGCATCGCCAACACCACGAGTTCCCCGACCTTCTTCTCTAGATTGCTTGGCTTGGCAGAACGACGAGGATTAATTGTCGCGTCAAACCGGATACCAAGATGAAGCGCCATTGCCACAGGTATAAATCGATTGATATCTGAACGGGCCCAATAACATTATCGTCAAGAACGTCGAGATGCTGTACAAAACGACACTGCCTACATTAGTATCCCTGCGTCGTACTAGACCTCCATAAGTGATACACGTCGTCGCAACAATTCCTGCAAATGGTGCGGATCTTCAGCTTCTTTTGCTGCTGCTGGCTGAGACTCGACCGGCGTCGAACCATCCCACGGCCATCAGCGTTCCCGCCAACTGAGTTCATCTGCAGGCCCGCTCGCAAGTTAGCAAAGCTGTCTACTGAGGCCTGGTAGCCGCACTTCCGGCACAGCGACACTGAGTGGCAGATATCGCACATATACCTCTTCCGGAACAGCCCAAAGCGCTTGCCACAGTGCTGGCATGCAGCCGCTTTCTCGTCAATGGCGCCGATCGAGCGCGAAATGGGCCGGAAAGCGGATGGGGTGGGGGCATGAACAGAGTCCAGGTGCAATACAGCGTCCGTGCTGCTGTGCGCGCGAGTCAAACCGCCGGCCGTAGCTGTCGTACTTGTGTTTGTTAAGGTGGCGTCGAACATACTGCCGCGCAGACTGGGATCGACTTCCACGGATGGCGACGAGCTGGATGTTGACGTCGAGGACCGCCGTGGCATCATGGAAACTCCTTGGCCGGTAGAAATGCTAACCGCAGGGGCTACTACCTCTGACGTCGACTTCTTGATTCGCTTAAGGCGATAACTACGAGACTGGGTGCCCTGGACGCCCATGACACTCGCACGCATGAGACCATACACGGTCAAGAAGCACGCGAAAATGAGTCCGAGCGAGCGAAGTCCCTCAGCATTAAGCGCTCCAACAGAATTCAGCAAAGCGGCAGAGCGGCACACTGCAGTTCCGCTACTTTTTTCTCCATTCACCTGTGTCCAATGGTACTCGTACGCGCTCGACACGTTGCCTCTGCAAATGGCTTGTACACGGTACGCGTATCTCCTTCCAGGATGGACGTCCAGGTCAATGAGCTCTGATGTGTTCTCCTCGAGAAGTGTGGTCCACTGCGGTTGGTCATCTTTATCTGGGTATCTCTGGAGAACAAACCGCTCTACAGGCCACAATGGCGTCTCGAAGCTGCGCCAGCGCAACATCACGGCGTCACACGTTCCAGCTGCCACCAATAGCGGGGAGTGGGGAAACGCAGGATCTGTTAATACAGCCACAACAGCCACGGGTCAAACCCTGCAGTTCATTGGATAAAAGCCGACTAAAGCCGCGTACATTTGCGCACGGTCTTCTCTCCGCGCAGTTCCAGCGGCATCTCGGCAGGGAACAGGTCCATAATGGAAGTGGATACATCAGCTTCAGCTGCGTCATCTACGGAGCAGCCGACGTACGGACACGCGACTTCATATAACACATTAAGCCCTGGCACTGCTATTCAACACACACAAACAGTGTTAAACTCCAAGTGATCCCTTCCTTTCACAACGAGACGCTTGCGTTACCTCGAAAGTCGAGCGCCAGCGCCTGGACGCCGACGTGGAGGCTGAGGCAGCACAGCAGCAGCAGCGAGAGGCGGCCGTCGTGAGTCATGCGCGTGCAGATCCGGAGGACTGAGGCGGAATTGGCGAGTACTAGATGCAGGCCTGGAGCTCCTCGCGCTCGCTTCCCCTCCGCTTCCCTTCTCTCGCTCACAGGTGTTGATGAGCACAGACATGCATCAGATTATGTTTCGCAAGCCTGCGATTGGCTGGAAAGCTGCCAGCGCTCATTGGTTATGTTTTAAAATATTTTTGCTTAGAGGGTATACCTGTCTTAAATGATAGTTTATTGAATCTACTTTAGAAAGGCACCTGCCACTTCAATTCAAATATATTCTTAATAAGAGGTAGCCTAGCTATGTCAATCTCAACAGTTGGCACTTGAACAACAGCGATCGGACAACAGCCGACTTGGAAGCATCCCCCGAGTTACACTTGCTTTCAGTATCCTGTTCTCGAATCAGTATTGAAAGCAGGAGAAACGCCGTCATTGGTACGATGATTCACCAGACGCACCATGGAGAAGATCTTTGGTGTCCTCCGCTCTTTTGCGCCGGGGACTCCAGTGGAGACTCCACTGTCGAGTCGGACATGTGGAAAAGCCAAGCGGAAGAATAAGCCATGTGAATTAGACCGCACAACTGTACATGTATTTGTGAATTTGAGCCGGTTTGCACATGTCGCACAAATGGATACGCGATCTTGTACAGTACCGGTAGCGCGATGAACTGCCGATAGTCTACCGGTACTGTAACCGCTGTGGCCACTAGACTGAAATACTTCAAGTAAACAATAGAAATATTTTCACATTAGAGACGCTTAGGGACGAGTAATTCGACCTCACCAGCTCGAGTTTTACTCCTCATTTGCTTTCTGAGCCAACAGCGTCTTAATGTCCTCCTCGAATGACAACGGACGGTCCTTCGGAGCGAATCGCTTGTAGGGCTGCCCATTGCGGTCCACAAGGAACTTGGTGAAGTTCCACTTCACGAAGTCACCGAACGAACCTGGAAGCTTCGTCTTCAGATACGTGAACACTGGACGAGCTGTCGCGCCGTTCACGTCGTGCTTCTCGAAGAACGGGAATGTCACGTTGTACTGCTTCACGAACTCCATGATCTCCTCGTGGGTACCAGGCTCCTGGCCCGCGAACTGGTTACACGGGAACGCCAGCACCTCCAGACCTTCGTCCTTGTACTTCTCGTACAGTTGCTGCAGCTCCGGGTAGTTCGTCGGCGTCAGACCACATTTACTCGACACGTTCACGGCCAGCACCACTTTGCCCTTGTACTTGGACATGGGCACCTCGTTGCCAGCCATGTCGAAGTCCTTCAGCTCGTAGAACGACTTGATCTTGGTCGTGTCCTCCACGTTAAATACCTCACGGTACTGTGCGCCGGCGTTGATAAACGAATTGAGCCACTCCTCCTGCTTCTCCTTGCTCTCGGCCGCGAAGATCTCGGTGCTCTTGGCGTTCGCTAGCTTGATACCATGGACCATGGACGCGTCGAACTGAACGGTAGCATCCGACGATAGGTCCACTGAGGCCAGAGGTGTGGCCTTGTTGGTCTCGGACTCGAATACCGTCACGTTCTTTTGCTTGTCATTGGCCTCGACGTACACGAGCTGTTTGCCACCGGTGAGCTTAGCCAGAAGGCCCGTGCGCTTCCGCTGTAAGTTGCCAGCTTGGATGACGCCCTCGGTCTTGTTCTCAGTGTTCATGGTCTGTTGTTGCTTGACTTGGTCGGTGCCAGACGAATGAAGAAATGAGCTATTGGGATAAGAATGCCAATGGGAAGCTCAGTTTGTGTGCTGCGATGCTGAGTGTAAACATGTATGGAGCAAGAATCCACTTTCGGCTTTTGCTCACACGATCTGTGACAGGTGCTTTCGAAGACAAGAATCGTCAACGAGCAAAGGGATTGCGCGCATTGGCTCAACCTTCTCGAACAAATACTTTGGCCCAACAGAATCTGTTCGAGAAAGTCAACAGTGTTGGCCTCTGTAGAACACATTTCAGCTCAGTACTGTCTCAGAAATTAAAAGGGTTAACCCTTCAGCAACTCGTCCAGCTCAAAAGATATCGTTGGGATCCGATATTATTACTATTGGTGCTCCCGGGGTGCTGCACCGCGTAGCAGCTAGGCTAGCTCGATCTTTCCTCCTTTGAGACATTCTGAGCTAACAGCTCCTTGATGTCCTCCTCAAAAGACAACGGGAGCTCCTTTGGCGCGTAGCGCTTGAACGGCTGCCCGTTGCGGTCCACAAGGAACTTGGTGAAGTTCCACTTCACGAAGTCACCGAACGAACCTGGAAGCTTCGTCTTCAGATACGTGAACACTGGACGAGCTGTCGCGCCGTTCACGTCGTGCTTCTCGAAGAACGGGAATGTCACGTTGTACTGCTTCACGAACTCCATGATCTCCTCGTGGGTACCAGGCTCCTGGCCCGCGAACTGGTTACACGGGAACGCCAGCACCTCCAGACCTTCGTCCTTGTACTTCTCGTACAGTTGCTGCAGCTCCGGGTAGTTCGTCGGCGTCAGACCACATTTACTCGACACGTTCACGGCCAGCACCACTTTACCCTTGTACTTGGACATGGGCACCTCGTTGCCAGCCATGTCGAAGTCCTTCAGCTCGTAGAACGACTTGATCTTGGCCGTGTCCTCCACGTTAAATACCTCACGGTACTGTGCGCCGGCGTTGATAAACGAATTGAGCCACTCCTCCTGCTTCTCCTTGCTCTCGGCCGCGAAGATCTCGGTGCTCTTGGCGTTCGCTAGCTTGATACCGTATTGCATCTCATCACTAAACTCCACTGTGGCATCAATTGCAGTATCAATTTCACCAAGTGCCTCCAAGGCCACGTCCGAGTCGAAGACGTACACCGCGTTCTTCTGGTCGTTGGCTATGACGTAAAACGGGTCCTGGCCGCCTAAAAACTTGGCGATAAGTCCCTGCTTTTTGCGATAAAGAGTTCCAGCTTGAATGGCTCCGTTCTTGACGCTCCAGACAGACTTCACCTTGGCGTCTGCAAGTCCATTGCCTACACCCAGGAACGTCGAGTTTTTCTCCTTGAAATTAAAGTTCTCCGACAGTGATGAACTAATTTTCGGAGTCAAAAAACCATTTTGCACCAAACCATCGGCCACTTTGGCTATGTAACCTGGAGAGTGTTGGTCTGGGTCTAATTTCTGGTTGATGACACGCGAAAGAGCTTCACCCGAGACGGTCGGGAGTCGTGAGGAAGTAAAAAGCTGTTTCTTTACCTCTGGTGTCAGCAGGTGCGTCTGGATTCGAGTTACGTCGCCCTGCAGCTCAGTCGGAAGCGCTTGGAAGTGGCGCCACAGGTCGAACACTCGACCTTGGAGAGCCTTACGCATATTTGCAGAATGAAGTGCTGTGATTGGTTGGGAATTTCCTGATTTTCGGGTTGGAGGGAATGCAAAATTAAAATTCCAATTCGCGTTATGTCGCCAGGTGATACCATAAGCTCTCGCTCCCTGTGGATTGCGAGCGCTATCCGGATATGCGAAGGACTATTTTGATATACATATCTATTTATCTATGACTACATGTTATGGCTCTGCATGTTCGTCATGTTGAACTGAATAGGAATGGATATTTTTCTTTCGGGTGGTCGGTGCGCGCGACCAACGCGTACGACTACTTTCACTATAGAAGAACAATTTTCTGGTGGGCCTAGCGACCTTTTCGTAGTGTCTGACCGGTTGAACGTTTGTATCGCGAGTTTAATGGATCGGCGCGATTGCCAAATGACGGCTGGCACGCTCAATGTGGTTGGGCTACAACATGTTGAAATTTGCATTCACCAAGAAGCTTCTGCGCATCTGTGACGGTGTGTTTTGCGCCGGCAACTGGAAGCTAGCACACACCCGATCGTCATAACTCAACTTCACTTGTCCAGATAAAGCAATTCAACACCAACTTCACCGTCTCCGATGGTTTCCTCGTTTTCAATCATGCCGTCCAACCCCAAGAAAAAAATGTGTAAAGTGTACAAAGGTGACTTCAGACCATTGTCTTGCACTTCATGTATAAAACTTATTCTCTCTAACATTTTTGTACGTTTAAAAACCGTAGTGATCGTGCTTGGAGACAGCGGCGTTGGCAAGTCGACTTTACTCCATCGAATGACCGACTCGGATGCTCCGACCAACGGTATTCGCAAGGACTATTTGTCCAAAATCGCGATCGTGGAGGATACAGCGCCGGTGAAAGTGCAGCTGTGGGATACGGCAGGTCAAGAGAAATTCGGTGCAGCTCGACTACCGAGCTCCTTTTTCCGCCACGCTGATGCTGCGCTTGTTGTCTACGACGTTACGGATAGGAGAAGCTTCGTAGATGTACTGCAGTGGGTGTTGCAGCTGCAAGCTCACCGAAATACGGCGGCTGAAGACTCTGTTTTCTCCCTCATCCTCGTCGGCCACAAGAGCGAAGTGTCGGATACCGATCGACAAGTTCGAGAAGAAGAAGGGCGAGCTGTTGCTAAACTCATAGCAGCTACTCACTTTTTGGAATGCTCTTCGAGAGATGGGACCAACATTCAGGCTTGCTTCGATGCGGTCGCTACTTCGCTGGTTCACGCAAGCTGCAAGGACCTCGGACAGCCAGTGAATGCCTCGGCGAAACCAAGGGATCTGTCCACGCTTTTAGCTCCAAACAGCAGCGTTTCTTCGCTCACCGCGCTGCTGTCGCCCTTGGTTCATATACCGCACAACACTGCGCCGGAGGTTCCGTGAATCAGCAGACAAAACCAATTATATTTGTGAGCTATCACCACTAAAAGAAATTTAATAAACTAAAAAAAAAGAATTTGCTGCACTTCCACAATTCCTCGACTGGCACACACGAATACCCGTCGGTCCTCTGTCCGTCCTATAGCTCACATCATTCTCAAAAGCGAACCTGCAGTCGGTTCCTCCACTTACGCGACGATCTTGGGGCCGATCACAGGCACGTAACTGAGCACCGACACGGTGATGCCCTTGACCGTTCCGTACGTGGACGACGACGCATGCACCACCTGCGTCTTGGTGTAGTCAGCGGCGCCAGCGACCGTGTTGTACACCGCTGACGAAGCGGACGAGACCTTTGAGACGGTAAAGTCCTTGGCCTTGGAGGCTACATCCACAGCCTCGTCCTTCTTCTTCAGAGCGAACTGTTGGCCGTTGTACAGTGACGTGAGTACCGTCGAGATACCGGCGTCCACCGTGTCATCCAGAGCGTTAAGACCCGGACCCACCCAAGCTTCGTCGATGCCGAACAGCGTCTTACCGGTCACCTTGGTGAGGACCGTGTTGGCCGTGTTCTCCCCGAAGCGAGCGAACGGCGCCACGACGCGGAAGCTCGTGGTGTAGTCGTACACACGCTTGGACGTGTCGTAGTAGTACGAGGCGCGCATGAACCACGGGCGGTGCGTGTCAATGACGGCGACCGCCGTGTCGGTGGGCTCCCAGTCCACGCTGAAGTAGAGCAGCACCGTGTTAGGCGCGTGCTTGGGGCCGAACGTGAACGTCATCTTGCGCTCAAGTTTGTTCTTGAGGAACTCGGAAAGCGGCTGCGTCGTGTCCACGAGCGCCTTCTTCCTCTTCTCCTGCAGCACCTCAATGGTGAGCTTGGCGTCGGCCGGCGCGCCTTTGATGTGCAGCTTCACGTGCTCGTCGATGGCCGCATCGTGCTTCTTGAATTTGGTGGTGTGGTTGCTCTTGCCCACTGCAAAGTGCACGGCGTGTAGCTTCTCGACGTGCTCTTCCTCCACGAACGTGGCTTCGATGCGGTGTACCTTGATGTTGAGCGTTCCGGACGTCGGCATGGTCAGAGGTACGTAAGTGTCTTGCTGGTTTGAATGGAGTCTTAGGCGACGAATTCAGAAATGAGACCGAGTAATGAGGTGCAGGAGGTTCTCTAGAGGAAGCCAGTCGCGACTCGCGATGGATACCAGCCTGCTGTGTGATGCGCGTACGCCGTCATCGGTATCCAAAATTGATGTTGAAGAAAATGGGTAGAAATGGGTCAATTTTAAGCTCTTTTTCGGCATTCCAGGAAATTGAACTGCAAAAGTGAGGAATGTTTTTCTCCGAAAATACAGGACTTTTCGATGAAATCTCACTACAACTGAAGGCCACATCTTTGACTAACGCCAAGTTGTGGTTAAAGTTGAGGCGAGTACATGTATACCTATAGAAACTATTGAGACTGTGATGTTCTGCATTTCTAATTTACTGTGAATACCGGTACAGAACATTTTTTTTTCGATGCGATTCACCAAAACAAATGGGTCGCGCCTGTTTCTGGCCAAGGTCCGACGACGGTTTCATCCGCCGCGTCGCTGGTGTCAGCGTGGCGTCTCGGCTTGACATGCATCAAAGTTTGATGATCAAACCCCATCGGCTCGCGTGATGCGTTGGATGGAACCCATGAGTGTGGACAGTGTACCGGTATCTGACAGATACTATCTGTACATGTGCCTACACGTACCGGTATATGTCCCTCTGTACTACATGTATCGAGTGAACAAGAAAAAAAAACAGAAATCTCACTTCAACTTCCGAACTTGTGGCGTGTCATCTCTTGGCAATTCCGTAGACTGCCAGCGTCTCGGCCTTCGCTTGCAGCTGCCTCCTCTTGGCCACTGCTGCCTTGGGCACAGCGATAGTGTTGCGTAGAGGGTCCTTCGGTGCAACTTCCACGCCGTTGGCAACGATCCTGCTCAAGTTGCGGGCCTCTCGAGCCACCAGTGTATCCAGGTCGCCGTCATCACTCGTAAAGCTACCGCCGCGCAGCCACTTGAGACTCGTTTGGAGACTCTCGGAGCTGACCAGGACGTGGCGTAGACTGTGGCTTTTTGCGAGATGCCGCAGTATCAGTAAGACCTCATGCACAAGCACCAAAGACGTTGACGTCTTCGAATACCTCTGTAGGTGCTCAATTAAAACTGGCAGTAAGAAGACCTTCACATTTCTCGAAGCTTCAAAGCGAGGCATCAACTTCGGTCGTTCACTCCACTGTCTTATAAGGCGTGTCGCTTCCAGCAGCACTAGCGCTACCGCATCGATTTGTGTGCCTCCCACCTCATTCGTTCTGCCATGGTAGTGATCGATGACTCCGCAGACGGCATCTAGTAGATTGTGGCCCAGTATGAGTTTATCTGCCAAAGAGACTAGCACGTCTTCTCCTATGGTTTTGTGGGGGAGAGCGAAGATGTGGGTTAGCGGTTGGAGAAGAGCGTTCATCACTTCTGCCTGAACTTTCCATTTCTCAATCACCACTGTGAACCACCACGTCGTATCGCTGCTCTCTGGTGAATACAAACTTCCCATGGCGTGAATGGGATACTGTTGTACTAGGATCAACGCCATGTCAAGCCAAGAGCGAATTGAACCAATTTCCCTGTTGAAAATGGCAAAACCATCTAGCATCCGTCTTGAGATTTCAATTGTCCATTTTTCGCTTTCACGCGGACAATTACCGTTAAACAACATCAGTCCTGTCGGTCGAGGGGACGAATACATTGCCACCAGTACACGAAGAGCAAGTACCACAAGTGCATGAGCTCTTCTTTGTGGGGTTTGAACACGACGAAATCGATCCATGACACTGAGTAAGTCTTCCAACAGCTTTCGCGGCTGAACCTTGGTAGCGTGGAACTCGTTACTACGAAATAAAGACTCGCTGGCCCTTAGTGAAGATTCCTGCACTCGAATGGACTGTGGGTGTGTCGACCGCATGTCGAACAGGTCGTTCCACAGATCGAGTTTGCCGGCCTGGCACTGGAAGCGAATGGACGCTTGACATGCCAAGTAGATAACTCGACTCAACGCCCACTGTACTTCTTCGTCCGGTAGATGCATCCTTACCAGCGTTTGGAGTAACTGTACGCTCTGTTGAGTCGCCAATGTCGAATCCACCACGAGCTGAGCCTGGGGATGATCCACCAGGGCGTTGAAGATCCAAGTCACATGAGTGTACACGCTCTGGGTATTGCCCAGACTTGCATCCAGTGCACTCAGCGCTTCGTTGACCTCCTGCTTCGCGGGTGCCAAGCCGACAGAGCTCATGAGCTTCGCTCGTTGCATCATCTTTCACAAGAATTTCTGTCCCGAGAATAGCGCGAAACCAACCTGCTCTTTGGGACTTTCATGTTCTGCGACTCCAGCGTCTGAACAATGACAACCGTGGCAGATTTGAAGACTCGTAGTGTGATTCCAGAGCTCAACGACCGGGTGGAGCTTCTTCCAGAGACGCTTTACTTCGGTTTGTTGTCTTCAAAAGTTGAAAATACCCACCGCTGTCATGACGAAGAAGAAGAGTTCGTCTGCATGGATAATGATCTGGTCTACGCCCGATTCTTCGCAGACTTCGGCCCCTTGAACTTGTCGAGAACTGTAAGCTTCTGTCGCGGTCTGGCAACACGCTTAGGCGTAAAGAGAGAACGACTAGTACTCTACTGCAGTGATCACCCTCACACACGAGCAAACGCCATGACACTACTATCGATCTTCTTGGTTGTGGTTAAAGGGTTCACACCTGAGCTGGCAGTGACTCGAGTTCTTAACGATTGCAAGCTGCCGCCTCCATTCGGATTCCGAGACGCTTCTTGTGGGGTTTGTACCTTCTTCATCTCGTTGTTAGACTGTGCTCGAGCTGTTCACAAAGCCATTTCCACGTCACTATGGAGCTATCATACCTTCTCCGTCGACGAATACGACCGTCTCGATCGATTAGAGAACGGAGACGTCAACTGGATCGTGCCCGGGAAGTTCGTTGCCTTTAGCGGTCCACAACGCGAACGAATCCTTCTGGACGCTGAGTCTGGAGCGAGTACGTTGCTAGCTAAAGACTACGCCGGTCTCTTTCGTGACATGGGAGTCACTTGTGTGATTCGTTTCAACGAAACCACCACGTACGACCGGAAGGCCTTCATCCATGCAGGGCTACGGCACATTGACATGCCATTTCCAGACGGCAGTAACCCAAGCGACGAGATCCTCTACAAATTCATCCGGGTACGATAATGCCCAACAATTATATCTTTCGTAAAAAAAAACAAGCTCACCTCGTTCTTGTTCCGTAGGTATGTGAACGTGAAACTGGGGCAGTTGCTGTGCATTGTAAAGCTGGTTTAGGACGCACTGGTACGGTCATTGCCGCCTTCATAATGAAGAATTATCGTTTCTCGGCCACAGAAGCGATCGCCTGGTGTCGGATCTGTCGACCTGGATGCATTGTGGGCCCGCAGCAACACTTTCTCGCTGTGAAACAGCCCGAACTCCACTCGCTTCCGTCCATTTTCCAAGTGCAACCTATCACCAAGCACAAGAACCGCTTACCACGCCAAGCTAAAAGACAAGTGATTTCCAGATGAAAAAACAATTTATACTCATTGCTTTCTCTCTACGTGGACTCCGTTTTCATAAATTGTTTTGGTCCCTGTCTGTCGGAATCGAGCCCGCGGTCAATCTCTCTCTCCGTTCCCTCGCGGTCCAAGCACTCGCAATCAGTGCTCCCCCTCAAGTTGGAGGAGCCGGCGTCATGCTTGGAGGTCCTCGTCCACGTAGCTACACATATTTAGTTGGTCGTGGCCTGCTCCACCGCTCCGTCGTCATGCTCCCTATTCCTCCGCACGGCCTGCTCCGTCCTGCACGCCGTTTATACTCCATTTTCTTCTTGTCTTGACACTTTCTTTTTTCTGCTCTTGTTTCTTGATTTTTCTCCACCGCATGCATGTCGACGCGAGCTGCCAGCAGCGCTCACTTGTTGGTTCCTGTTACCGGTGGGGTGACCTGCAGTCGGCTCCCCACCTCAAGCCCGTATTTTGGGCCCGAGAATTGGTATATGGCTTGCAACTGAATACGTCACCCCCCGCACCACTCCGTAGGTCGACGACGACGCGTGCTTCACTTGGGAGCCCGCGTAGTCTGCAACACCAACGACGGTGCCTACCACCGCTCCTGTTGCATTCGACACCTTGTGCGTCGTGTAGTTGGTCGCTCGGACCGCCGTGTTGCCCGTCGAGCGAGCAGCAGAAGAAACCGCGTTAACGGCCTTGTCCTTCGTCCTGACGACCATTTGCTGGCCCTCGTAGAGCTTCGTGAATGCCACAGAGATCGTAGCGTCCACCTTGTTGTCCACCGAGTCCAGCGCAGGCACCACCAGCGACTGGTCCACATCGTACAGCGTCTTGCCCGTGACCGTAGCCAGCACCGTGTTGACCGTTGCTTCACCCAAACGAGCGAAGGGCTTAACCACGCGGAAGCTGGTCGTGTAGTCGTACACGTTCTTCGACGTCTCGTAGTAATACGACGCGCGCATGAACCACGGACGGTGGGTGTCAGCAGGCACCAGAGTCTCGTCCTGCTGAGTCTGCGTCCAGTTGGAGCTGTAGATCAGATCCATCGTCGTAGTAGCCGACTGGGGGCCATACGTGAACGTCATCTTTTTGTTCTGGAATCCATCCATGAACTCCTTCAGCGTCCGCCTAGCGGACACCAGTGGCTTCGTCTGACCTTGTGGGAGCACTTCAATCGTAACTACCTCAGACTCCGCTGCTCGCTGCACGTCACTATTTTTTTGAAGCAATCACAAATGATTACGTTACAGTTAAGAACACAAAATGGTTAGATAACTGTGTCAGTTAACGTTTTGAACAGTACGTACTAGTGCAGCGTTTCGTCAATATCGTTGTCGACCGACACGAACTGCGTTTCGTGTGCCTTGTCACCTACGGCCAGCCGTATGCGAAGCTTGTCTTTCGGCGCGTTGCTAGAGGCCTCGAGCCGACGGACTGTAGTCGTCAAATAACAGAAATGTCAGACCTGCATACTGGAACCAAGTGAAACGCTGGGAAGACGCACCTTGCACGGCCAGTGTCCCGGACACCGCCATGAGTCCTGATCCCCGTCGAGACTTCGCGCTCTGCTGGCCAAATCGGAAATGAACAACGAGGTCTTGCGGACTCGGAGGGAGCAGAGCGAAGCCATCACAGCGGAACTTTCCGGTTGCCCGCGCGCCCTCTCGCTCGTTGGTTGGGTGCCGTTCGTGTACCGGGCGCCTTTTCTTTTTCTCATTTGGGTTTTGTATGCCTCGAAAGTTGGACAGCACTTGACCTCGGCTTGTGCGGACCAAGTAGACGCTGAGACCTTCACAACGAGGCACACGGGCCAGAGCTTCGCAGCAGCCAGCGCAGAGAAGCCCGGAGCAGCGACGTTGTCTCACTAACGGCTGCGAAAATTGCTAGTTGACTTGGACTTTGTATGTCCCTTTGCTTGTTCGGCGGTGAACAGTATCCGAGCAGACGCAAGGATATTGCCTCGGCCCCACTGAACCCCGTTTCTGCGCAAGTGACAGGAAACTTGACATGCAACTCTGACGTAGAGCGTGTCATTTTGCCAGTTGTAGACCTCCCCATACAAAACCCAAGTCACTCGTCGAATAAGTTCGGACGCTACGCTGCCCCAAGTACGTCAGCGGCAGAGGCTCCGAGCCACTGCAAATTGCTGCCACTGCAATCCGCCAATATTTGAGCATGCCGGGGATCCAGTAAGTTGCTGTAACCGCGGGGGATGTCTACTGTGATTGCGGATCGCCGATGGGAAGCCGCCGACGCCTCGTTCAGTGTTCGCGGCGCGCGACCCGAGAATTGGCGTCTGCTTCGCCGGCAAAGGACAGTGCGCAGTTGCGCGCGCCCGGCGTTGAGCGCTCGCCTGCTTCGCCCGCTGTTCAACAGCCTGTTGAGTGGTCGACGGACGAGAATGCAGTGCTTTTCAATGAAAAGTTTTCATTTCAATTGCATGAATTTGCAGTCTCTTGCTCGGAGAGCAGGCCCGACGGCGCAGCTGCGGCGCTGGATAGGAATCAGGAGCGGTGAGCGCCAGCCAAGTGGGAGTCGTCTTCGCGACCACCGTGAGTCAGCTGCATTCGTTGAAGGCTTTTTTTTCCCGAGCTGTTGCCCGAAAGTGTACACATGCATCCGATTTATGGGGCGGACTTCAACGGCAGCGAGTCCATCGAGGGCGGACTGCATTCCCAGTGGCAAAATTCATCGCACTTCTCAGCCGCAATGTGCATCAGTGCACTGCATGGCAGTGAACCAACACAATTTTTGCAGCAGGCTTGCTTGATCGAGTGAAGTTTTTTTCTCTCTTGTCTTCTCTGTGACGTCGACTGCTGCGGCCTTAGTGCAACCTCGCCCCATCCTCGAGCTTGGACCCAACGGCACTCGCGCCATCTTCCACTCCTGACGGTGGCGACACACGAAGCAGCTCCGTTTCGGGTCTCCAGCTTGGACAACTTCGATCCATGGATAGTATGCAAACCAACGCGTTCTTCACCGGGAATCTTCACCCACCACTCGAGGCAGTCCTCGGGGCCGAATTCGAACGCGATGGGAACGAAGTTGCAGTCGGACCTGCGTCATGCAACGGTGCAGCAGGTCTTGCACAGCTACTGTTCATGCACAAAATGTATCAACAGTGTTGTGGACGGCATTCGGTGGACGTGGTCGCTTCAGATTCGCATAGATCCCGCGGAAACTGCTCGCCCGCGCTCAGCTGCGCTGCCGGTGCCTTTTGTACGAAACTTGAGCAGCAAAAGACGCAACGGCAGACCTCACAAACGGAAACGCCGCTGCTGTGCTTGCTTGAAAGAGGCAAGAAGATCAAGCAGCGAATGTCTCGCCGAGACTCTCGCCCGCCAGCAACGAACGAATATTCGGTGGCAACAATTTCGTTGCATACGAGGTCGCGTGGCTCTATTTGGTGTGAGATACAATCCACGGTTCGACTTCAATGACGAGCATGACGCGCTTCACAGGATGTAGCATACCGGTTACATGTTGACTTTTGAGTTGCAGCTACATGTATACTAGTAATACCGGTAGCACAGTGCCAGCACCTTGCTTACGTCCGAGCCTCTGCCAGCGCTGGGTGATTCGGTTGCGCCGCCGCGCAGCGGTAGTGACAATACGGCTCGCTTTCCACCCTTTTCACGGCCCGCCCCGACGTGCAGCCAGCTCCGATGCGGCTGCTGTCGTGTCTATCTTCGTGGTGATAAGCATTGAGGACGCAGCGGCGTGTGAACGCACCTGCCTACGTAATTTCCGGTCCAATTTCCGGTACTGTACTTTTAACTCGACGGTAGTTCATCACCTCGGGATGGTCGTCATGGGTCGACAACATCGACCTTCGATACGAACACTGAGCGCTCTGCTGAACGACATCCCGAGCAAAATGAACTTCGCAGCGCGCTTTGAGTCAAGAGAGGCGTCGCGATCGTGGCCGGCGCTTTGCACTGGAGCTTTCCGGTCTATAGACTGGACATGGGCCGCCCCCAGTTCGAATGACGCGCGCGGTGCATCACACTTTCGGTCTACGCTGGGAGACCAGATCGTCTAGCGGCGCTAGATTCAGAGCCGTTAGCTGGAACTCGCAGCCTTCTCTGCGTTAAACTATCCCACGCCACGCGTTCTTCATGGCTCTCTCTGCCCTGTTCATTTCTCAATTTCGCCACCACTGACTCCATACAACCGCCACCATGCCGACGTCCGGAACGCTGACCCTCAAGGTGCACGGCATCTCCGCCACCTTCGGGGAGGAAGAATACGCTGGCAAGAAGCTAGCTGTGCGCTTCGCAGTAGGCAAGGCCGAACACACGACCAAGTTCAAGAAGCATGACGCGCCCATCGACGAGCACGCATCGCTTCACTTGCACGAGGCTGCGGCCGACGCCAAGCTCACCATTGAGCTGCTGCAGGAGAAGGGCAAGAAGCCCATTGTGAGCACGCAGACGTCGCTGGCCGAGTACCAGAACAACCCGCTGAACCGCAAGATGACGTTCACGTTCGGGAACAAGACGGCCCCCAGCCGGGCAGTGCTCTCGTACTCAGCCGACTGGCAGTCGAGCGAGACGACTCTGGCCACGTTCGAGACCCACCGGCCGTGGTTCATGCGCGTGTCGTACTACTACGACACCACTAAGAACGTGTACAACTACACCACGAGCTTCCGTGTGGTCGCTCCTTTCGCCCGTTTCGGTGAGAACACGGCTAACACTGTGGTCGAGAAGGTCAGTGGCAAGTCGCTGCACGAGATCGACGAGGCGTGGGTGGGCCCGGGCCTCGACGCTCTAGACAATAAGGTGGACGCCACCATCTCGTCTGTTGCCGAGACGCTCTACACTAGCCAGCAGTACGCTCTGAAGAAGAAGGACGAGGCTGTGGGTGTGGCCTCTAACGTGGTGAAGAAGACGGGCGAGACGGTCTCGGGCGCTGTGGGCGCTACAGTGCACACGGCCACGAACGTCAAGGACTACACCACGGGGAAGGTGGTCACGGCTTCCTCAGCCGTCTACGGTACAGTGGCCAGCGTGGCCGACTACACCAAGACGCAGGTGGTTCACGCCTCGTCGTCCACGTACGGCACCGTCAAGGGCGCCACCTTCACGGCGCTGAGTTACGTGCCTGTGATCGGCCCAAAGATCGCGGTGTAAAAGAGTTCTGTTGGTCAGATAGATACAGCAGCAAGATGCCAGCTCATATCGATATTTGTTTATAAGGTCAGAAACGTGAAGAACTCCAAGGAAAGGGAAGCACATGGAACGTATAACTTTTAACGCGACACATTGTTATCTGGCCTGCTCGAAAAACGTTTCACGTTGAAGTGCAAAGAGCTCCATCCCAGATGATACCGGTAACCGCATATCCTTCAAATGACGCGTAATTTTGCCACCAGAATGTTCGGATACTATTCACACGGTGTACGACGCGGCTAACACAGCCAAACGGCCAGGAGTGCGGACTCTCTTGCGCTCAATATGCAACCTCCTGCTCCGCGTCAAGCTCGTCATGGTTGCTATCCATTCTCTGTGGCGTGACGCGCGTGCCTCGTACCACAACGTCAACATACTCCCACGTTGTTGCGCGTCGAATTCATCGCTTTATCCAACGCAATTTCCTCCACTGGTTTCCTATCGCATGACGCAATTCGTGCAAGTCTTACCGGGATGCTGACATCATTCTGCCCGTCGATTTCTGATCATTGCCTTCGCGTCCCAAGAGCAGTAGCATTCCACTCGGAGAAACTGCTTCACACCTGGAAGGTGGCGCTCCAAGGTAGCCGCAACTGCTGCAACTGCACGGACTGCTGTGCCTGCGTCTGCGGTGTCAGGACAGCAAACCCACGAGCAGTAGTCTACTGTGCCAATATACAGCGAAATCACTTTACCGATGACTCTGCACAACAAAAACATGCCAAGCGAACACATGTACTTGATTAATTCTCACCCGGCACCTTCTTGTTCCACTCGCCAGTTCTAGCCTTTTTCTTCTTCAATCCGTCTTCGAGCACGTCCAGAGCTTTCTCTTCGTCGTCGATCAATTCTGTAGTGACACACAATATCTCATCAGTATTAACAGCAACTTTTAATCAGCATCCACACCACAAAACACGCACCGATCGTCGCAGCAGCAGCCCGGAAGCCCGTGAACGCAGCGGTGGACGTCTCAACTGGTGTCAGTCTCTTGTTGTCTCCCTTGGAGATCGAAAACAACTCCAAAAACGGAGCCTTCTTGTACGACACGACCAGCTCTTCGTGTTCCGTGAACAGCACCTCACACGGCTCGTTCGCCAGCATCGACTGCACGTCCTTAGTAGGAATCGCCACCTCCTTCAAAGTGTCAGCCACGATCTCGAAGAATCGTACGTGCTGGTAGTCCACGAGCACTGCCACAACGTTCGTCTTGGGGCAGATCGCCAACGACACATTGATCAAGCTCTTAGCAGCCTTACGACCGCTATCGTCGCTGGCACTGCTCGCGTCTTCATCCAGAGGCTCGAGAGAGACTTCGACACCAGGAAGCAAAGGCTCCGACGCAAGAAGTTTGCCCGTGGACATCTGCCACAGCTTCAGTGTGTTGTCCATGGAAGTGGACACTACCAGGTCCGGCGTTACAGCGCTGCACGCCACCTTCGTGAGACTCGCAGCGTGGCCCAAGCAGTAGCTCTCAATAATTGCAGCATTAGGGAACCGAGACACCCGCAGCTTCTCATCACGGTCGGCTGTAAGCAGCAACGACGAGTCGTGGTTCACAGCCACGTGAGTTACCATGGACGTAGTGTGGCCCAGCAGCGTCTTCAGGTCCCGGTCTACGTCTGGGAAGGGAACAGCCACAGCTTCTCCAGTCTTCTGGCCCACAATAACCGCGTACTTGGTCTCTCCAGTGGGCAGCTTCAGGTGGCCCACAGCCATGCAGGTGGCGCTACGAGGCACGGACCGAGAGGCCTTAAACACCAACGTCTCAGCCTTCAGATTCAGCTCATAGTGCACCAAACGACGCTCATCCACGAGCAGTAGCAGCGCCAAAATCCCAGATCCTTGCGGCTGGAACAATTGCAACGTCGTGATGCGGTTGGCCGGCGGCGCAGGCTGCGTGGCCTGTTTCTTCTTGCCTTTGTCAGCCTCTTCCTCGTCCTCATTGGGCTCCACTACGCCGTCTGCGCCCTGCAACACCTCAAAACGCAGCAAATTCTGCGTGGCAGAAGGCAGAGCGAACACCGTCGTATTGCGTACAGTCACTACGACGCCCTGGGCCGCCGCTACGAACACTCCCGTCGCCACCATATTGACACAGGTGATCACAAATGGCTGGTCAATGCTTTAAGACGAAATGGGTACATTGACACTTATACATGTGTGATACACATATTTAAGTGGTGCACACCTATTTTTTGCATTTTTATCCATCAAAAAAGTGCACCAAAAGTTTTTAGACCGCACATTCAATTTTGACCTCAAGCAGAACATGATGCTGTCCAGGAGGTGACGACCATTTTATCCTGTGTTATGCTGCATTAGCTGTCTTGCATCTAACAATTAACTGCACTTTTAGACTGCGGAATGCATCCACTCGCTCCCTGTTGGCGCGTTCCTTTAGCTCCTTCCGCTCTCATTCGTGTGGGGAGCTACGACAGGACCAACATGAGGGCCAACGCGTGACTCTCAGCGGTTGGGTGGACGCTATCCGTCCATTTGGACCCATTTCTTTCCTGTCACTAAGAGACCGCTACGGAGTGACACAACTCGTACTGGAGAAGGATTTTCTGGAAAAAGCCGACGATGTAGTGAGTAAAATCCGCCCGGAATCCGTCGTGCAGGCGTCAGGTATCGTCCGTGCTCGTCCGGATAACATGCGCAACGCTAAAATGGCTACAGGAGCTATAGAAGTGGTGGTGGACGAGATCTCGGAGCTCAATTCGTGCGTGAACCTGCCGATCCAAGTGGCTACCGGCTCTGAAGTGGCCAATGAGGACACGAGGCTGCGTCATCGGTACTTGGATCTACGACGTGCAGCACTGCAGCAGAATTTGGTGGTGCGTTCCAAGATTTCACTGGCTGCTCGGAACTTCCTTTGTTCGGAAGGTTTTCTCGAGATCGAGACGCCGACGCTGTTTAAAAGCACACCGGAAGGAGCGAGGGAGTTCCTCGTACCTACTCGGAATGAAGGACAGTTCTATGCTTTGACGCAAAGTCCTCAGCAGTACAAGCAATTGCTGATGGTGGGGGGATTGGACAGGTACTTCCAACTGGCCAGGTGTTACCGGGACGAAGGTGGGCGCGCAGACCGTCAGCCAGAGTTCACACAGATCGATCTGGAGATGTCGTTCGTCACCCGTGACGATGTGATGGAGCTCATGGAGCGTCTGGTGAAGCAGATCTGGAAATCGGCCGACAAGGAACTCCCTGACCGCCCGTTTATCCGAATGGCGTTCGAGGAAGCCATGCACCGCTTTGGTGTTGACAAGCCGGATACGCGCTACGGGATTGAGCTGAAAGATGTGGACGATTTACTCCAAGAGAGTGATTTTGCGCCTTTTAAAGCAGCGCTGGCGATCAAAAACCCGAAGATCCACAGTAAACGCGGGGTGGTTCGTGCTATCAACGCGAAAGCTCTTGCTAGCAGCGGGTTTTCACGTAAAGACATGGACGAGCTGGAGAAAGTGGCCAAGCGTGCGTCGAAAAATGCTGGTGCCTTTGTGGTGAAGGTGGAAGCGGATAAACAGTGGAAATCCTCACTGGCGAAAAAGCTTTCTCGTTCTGAGATTGACCAGCTCAATGAGCGTCTGGATGCGGAGGAAGGAGACGTCCTGATCTTCTCTGCTGGCTCCTACCACGACGTGAACACGCTACTTGGCCGTCTGCGTACACACACGTCGCAATTGCTGTACGCCAAGGGCTTTTTGCAGAAGGAATTGGACCCTAACAACTTCCACCACTTGTGGGTCATTGATTTCCCTATGTTCGAACGAAGTGAAGACGACGACGGTAACGTTCTCGAAAGTGAAGACATAATTTCACTGTCGGCTACGCACCACCCGTTCACTGCCCCTCGTGTTGACCACGCAGAAATTCTAAATGAGATTCTAGCTGCAGGAGATACGAAAAGTTTGCTGGAAGACCCGGAGACCGTCGAGAAGCTCCTGGAGATCACTGCCCAACACTACGATATTGTCTGCAACGGCTGGGAACTGGGCGGAGGGTCCATCCGTATCCACCAGGCTAAGCTGCAACAGGCCGTTTTCGAGGATGTGCTGGAGCTGCCAAGTCTGCAGCGCCAGAGTTTCGAGCACTTGTTGCAAGCTCTGAGTCATGGCGCTCCACCCCATGGAGGAATTGCGCTGGGACTGGACCGTCTTGTGGCGATTTTGTGTGGAGCTCCCAGTCTTCGCGATGTCATTGCGTTCCCGAAATCTTCAACGGGCAACGAGCTCATGACGAACGCACCTGGTCCCGTACTGCCCGAACAGCTCGAGGAATACCATATCCAGGTACACCACGAGGAAGAGTAAGGGGGAGATTTTTGGAGATGTAAGACAACAGAATAGAACTTGTCGGATACATATACACTTCGAAGTTCAAGGATATCACAAAATGTATCCGAGAAACTTTGACGGAGATTTCCAGTCGGACAGAACTTTCATCTGGGATCTTATCCACTTCTGAAACCTTTGTATCAAACTGCAACAACAAACACGTCGGGCGGTATATATACGTGTATCTAAAATCTCCGAATTTTAAATTTTGTGAAGTATTTTTTTTATCAATCGTTGCTGTACCATGCTATTTATTCGTGGGTCATGCGTTAAATACTTAAGCGCCATTCTCTTAATTGTTATTACTATTCTAAAGTTTGGGCGCGTTCGTTGCACAAATCCTCTTACTTTTTTTTGTGTGGATAACTCATAATTTACGTAGTGACGGAAACGATGCTGTGTAGCAGACACAGTCCGTTGCGTTTCGCACGTCTGGAGCAGTTTGCCACACTGCACGTGTGAGCGCAGGTTCTCCCTAGCGACACCACAAACGGGTCGGTCCTCACTGCAAACGGCTCCTTGATACCTTCGTTCGGCGTTGAAATCGGGCTGCACCAGTCCATCTCGGACGCACCTGACCACGGAGACGAATAGCAGAGCGTCTGGAAGCTCGGTAACACTGGGAGATTCTGACGGTACGAATCACCCCGCTCACGGTGTGTGGAGACGGGAGTAATGATCGTCCTTCCACCATCCAGAATTGACCGGACGTACTGACGCGGTGACAGCTCCTCAGTGGGCGATCTTATGCTGGTTGTAAGGCCTCGAACTTCCGGAGAAGCTTTACATTCTGTCGGTGGATAGTTGAAGACCATTTCGGTTGGCTCAACCTTGAACAGGGGCTCTATTGACGGTCTCGTTCTTGTGATCTGGACTGGCGTCTGAGCTTTATGTTCCGAGCAAATTCCTCCCCGGATGGCTCGCTTCCGACACCCCGTGATACGACACAGTGAATTCCCACCGTGAGCTAAACAGTAGCTGTTGGCCAGTGCTCGTTTCTCACAGTTAAGTGATAAACATTTGCGATAACCCCCATGGCCGACACAGAGTCCGTCGTACTGCACCACCTTGTTGCAGCCTTCCATTCGACATCGCTTGCCTCCACCTGGAAAAGTACCCACCAGTTAGTAGTGGTTAAATGGCAGTTAAGAGCGAGTTTCGTACCGTGTGAAATGCACGCCCCACCGCTCTGTGCTCGCTTCTTGCAGCCCTGAAAGCCGCACTTCTTGCCTCCCCCGTGAATCCAGCAGAACCCCCCGGTTTGGGCGCTTTTAGTGCACCCAGGGGCCTGGCACCGCTTGCCGCCACCATGAGCGACACAAAATCCCCGACTGACGACGCTGGTGACGCAGCCCTGAACCGAGCACTTTTTGCCGCCTCCGTGTGAAATGCACAGGCCGCCGCGTTTGGCCGTTTTTAGGCATTCCGGAAACCCGCAGCGTCTGGAATGCGGTCGAGAACCGCGACTGGAAGACGTCGCTTTACTGTCGTCGCTGTCGATCGGGGAAGCGGAGCTCCCACTGGAACTTCTCGAGCGCATCTGTGCGAGCGAACTCAAGCTGGAGAGTGCATTGAAACCAAGCAAAGCTCGTGAGCAGATCGTAATCACGTAAGTTGTGGCGAGGACAAGCGCTTCGTGACATCTCATATCCCAGCTCGCTTTTGTGCTGAAATCAGGTCTGATACACGCCTGCCATCGAAATGCACGAGCGAGATTGTGGCCACAACGCTGTGACTCACGCGACCATCTTAATCGCAAGGTGCACTCGTTTTTTTTATTCAGCGTCTCTCTAATAAGTGCACTACGTAGTGGATACCTTAACCCGCGAGCGCCATGCTGAGTCGATTTCCGATTTCGTGTAGAGTGTTGAAGCGCGGGAGGGGGGGCTAGGGAGCTGCTTACTGACTTTAAACTGAAAATGACTGTGGAGTTGTTCCCGCGACGGCCAACCACAGAGGGACGAGCGAATGGCAGTCAGCACCATCGCCAGCTTTTTGTTGTCGGGCTGTTTCTATCTGGCGAAACGCCTTCATGATGAATTCTTGTCTGTTCCTGTTCTTCATATTTATTACTCGAAAAATACACATATCAAACACTTTTTTCTTCTTCTTCTATTTACATTCTACGAACAAAAGATGCTAAGTAAAAGTAGTTCCTGCAACTCGTGTAGATTGCATCACCACACGACGCACCGAAATGGTGTTATTCGTCTACTGTTTTTTGGAGACAACAACTTGCATAGAGTCTCAGGGCCTTTCGAACCGTGTGCTTGCTCCACAGCAAGAAAAAACGTTTTTAATTAAGAGCTGTGGATCACGCCAAATTTGAACAAAAATGCTTAAGAACGGACGTTTCTTCAAGGTCGGAAGTTGAAGTGTGGCCCTAATTGCGGCACCTTTTTTTGCGCCAGAATAGGTCTGCTCAAATCTCATTTCGCCACCTAAATGCCGAGCAGTGACGCCTGGAGCTGCCCGATCTGTTTGGGCAGCTTCGAGCGCCCCGTGGTCGTTTCCTGCTGCGGCCAGAGCTTCTGCCGATCATGTCTCGATGACGCCCTGCGCCAGGCTGATGCTTGTCCAATGTGCCGCTCTCCGCTGCTCTCCGGACCATTTTCAGTGACTTCGAACCGAGCTCTCGCCGACGCACTGAACGCTTTGAATCCTTCGTCCCCACGACGGCCCGCACATGAAATAAATGCTGCTACTAGCTTCGTCGACGCTGCAGAGAGAAAATTAACAACTGCAGTACGGAATTCTGAGTTCAGCGTGCAAATTTCGGTCTCAACTGCTGTGGAATCGGAAACCATTAATGCGGTATTGATACAAGACGAAGAAGAGCTGTCACGCCGAGTACAAGGCAGTGTTGGCTGGATGCAGAGGCTCACATGGTGCAGGTGAGAGTTTTAGAGCTTTTTTTTAAGTCTGGAATTGAACTAAAACTGCGGTTTGCGACCAGGATACGTAATTGTCGACAAACTGGGAGGTGTTTCAGTACAAGATCGGCGGGATTGAGGAGGAAATGGAGACAGTGGCGACTGTGGTGTAGGGTGAACTGGGCATCGTTGCAGTGTATTTTCTATGTGGTTCTCTTCTTGGTGTTCGTCTTCTTCTTGCGGGTGCAAGAGGAACAATTCGCGGACGAGGCCAACAAGCGTCTTCGTCGACCAAACTAAGTAGACTAAAACAACAAGCTTATACCTCTTATTACTTGCTGTTGTCGGCTCGAACTTCATCAGCGAGTTTCTTGAGGTAGTCGAGCTTTTCCCCTCCAGCGACGCGGATACTGACCCATTCCTCCATGCGCTCTCCGCCGATGCGGTCGTAGAACGACAGCGCTCCTTCGTTCCACCGCAGACACGACCACTCGAGTCTCCCTTTCCCTTCACTGAGGCGTTGGGTTTCTTCAGCCAACGCACCAAACAGAAGCGTCGCCAGTCCTCGTCGACGGAACTCGGGTCGAACGTAAAGATCCTCGAGATACACGCCCGGAGACGCCAGCCACGTGCTGAAGTTGTAGAAAAACAACGCCATGGCCGCGATCTTGTCGCCGATAGTTAACACGAAGCAATGCGCCACTTTGCGGCTCGGAGCGCCCGTCAATGGGAACCCGGGGGTGTGTTCAGGCGGAGCGTCATCAGCGAAGTTGACCGTCGCCAGCAGCTTCTCGGGCGTGGCCTTGTTCGAATCCGACTCCTTCTCGAAGTCGGCGAGCTCTTGGATCATAGCGGAGATCTCGTGTACATCTGCACGCAAGGCACGACGGATCTGAGGCTGTTGCGCCGCCATAGTAGGAGAATGGAGATCTGGGGTGGCCAGGTATTGATCAGGTCAATTTTGATCTTGTTTATGACACGTCACAATTCCGGAAATTTACTTCAACTTCGATGCATTCTTGAAATTTACCGTTTCAAGTAGATTTCGACGTAAATGTTGTCGTCAGTGACGGCATACAGCCGAACTCTTGGACATTTTCAATGCCTTTGGCGTCTTTCCGTTCCTCATCAGCGATAACTTGTAGCTGTGCTGCGATGGAGACCAGTTCCAGCACTCTGCTTCTAAACTGCACGTCTTTCGGAGCTGCTGGCCGCCTTTTCTTCCTTTTCTTTTTTTTCTTTTCAGTAACTTTCACCTTCGTCGATTCATCCTCCAACAACCCGACAGTCGCTGGAGTATCAAATGTCGTCTGAAGGTTAGACACTGTAAAAGTTGCAGCTGTGTCGAATTCGCCAATGGATTCCACTTCGGGCTGATTGTCCTCATCAGTAAGCGGCAAAACGGCAACAGCTTCGTCTTGATCAGGTAGAACCACCGCAATATCGTGAATCTCACGACGTGGAGTAGCCTCGTCTCTAGCTACTGAGTAAGCGCTTCGAATACGACGCACACGGGCACGTGAGATCGCTGCAGAGTTCACAGCGATGCAGTTTCGACGTTCTGTTGATACTGTTGCAGGTCGTTTCGGTGGTTGAGGACGAATTTCCGACGGACTTTGACAAGGTCTTGCTGTTGCTATTGGCCCAGACACTAACACGCTCTGGTTCGGAGTGGTAAACACCTCCCAGACCGCGTTGGAAGGCAGAGAATACTCCTGAAGGAGAAATCGCTGTTTGGGAAGGATAAAAGCTGGTCGTTCGGGCTGGGCATTGTACACGCGTATCTGTTGCGACTGCATCCACTGACTGCGTCTCTTGTGTTCCAATTCTTGGATTCGCTTCCTTGTTGCCGTTTTATCCACCCGATGTTGCGTGTACTCCCAGGATGCGATGAGTTGCTCCTTTACTTCTTGCTTCTGCTCTTCATCCAGGAGATTCTGCTGCTCTTTTTGGCGCGTTTCATGGGCTTCTACGTCGCTCATCAGCTGCTCAATGTACTGCGCCGTGTTCTCATAGTCTTCGAACGTCCAAAGGCGTTTGCCTTCCAGTTGATCGCCCGTGTTTATGACTTCTTCAATAGGTTTTATCCGAGGCAGATTCGTGACGATCGACTCTCTCCGACGAATAATTTTGGCAGTATCAGTGCTCCATTTCTCTTCATCCAATGCGTTCTGTAAGTCCTCATCGCGATGAAACAAGGCGCCGAATCCTTTGATCAACTGCTCTTCAGCCTTTGCCTCGGCCGCTTCAGCTTTATTATCCCGTAACTCGTTAAGCTTTGGCTGAGGCACGGCCATCTCGTGGAAAAAGGTGGTTAGTAACTGAACCCGCTTCTCAAGCTCTGATTTTGGAGAAGGAGGAGCTTCTACGCCATCGAAATGAACAGGTTCTTGACAAGCGGGTGTGGTTATCCGTGGTTTGCTCTCAAGTTTGGCTTGAATAGCAGTCCCTAGCTCTTCAAGGCGAGCATGGCGTTCGCCCTCACGTGACATATTGATCTAAGAACAAAAAAAGCATTAGATGCTTCGTGTTCCAAAGAAAACGACTTTTGTTACCTTGTTACGCAGTGATTCTGCAGTTGTGATGGGCTTGGTAGTGTTCACTTGAGTGCCAAGAACCATATCCGGCAGGGGTTCTGCTGTTTTCTCGCGTTGTCGCATCTTTTGAAGCAGCAGAAGGTCCTTCAGTAAACTCGCGCTAGTCACGTCAGCATCCATAACGCAAGAAGTAGCATCGTCGTCCTCGCTATCGGAGCTTTGCTCTTGTGTTGTTGAGTTCCCGTGTGTTTGTTCTGGTATTTCGGCGTTGCAGGCCACTTCTACGTACACTCCATGGAGCGTAAAGACGAAAAGTTGGTAAATCTCCGAGCTCCGAGAGTTTTTTGTCTCCTTTTTATCAGTTTCAGACTCTTGTTTGGCCTCAAAAACGATGATTTTAGTCTCACTAGCACCGCTTAACGACGTGAACCATTGCCGTGGTAGTACAGCGTCATCTGGCTTTAATCCACCCTTCTTCGATGATACTCCACTTTTGAGGATAAAAACGAACGTGTGAGCATCGAGATTCCTGTCATCATTGTCTTGTGAGACTTCTGGGTAGTTTTCACTAACGACAAAGGTCGATTTCACCTCAAAAGTGCTCGAAACTACGGCTGCAGCACCAGAACCTCCCCCAGAAGTGGCAGTTTGAAGCAGTGAAGCTGTTAAAGTAATGGAAAACGCTTCTCCACACCGGGCTATACGCTCCAGCGTGAAGATACGGGAGCTCAAGCGTTCCATCCGACGACACACGTTGGTTTTACAGTCAAATCGAAGCGAACTTTGGTCGGGAACACTTGTAAACAGAGTCAGAAGTTGTTCTGTTGGTGTTTTGTCACTTTTGCCTTCTTCCTCTTGAGGCTCCACAACGTCAAAAGTCCGAAAAGAAGCGTATAAAGCTTTGGTTTGTCGACTGATGTTAGAACCCGGAACCAGCACAATCGAGGGCGCGCTTAGGCTCATAGAAAACGTCCAACAGCCCTGGCGCTTCAGTTCTCCACACAAAGCGTTGGTTTGTGTGACTTTACTGTGAATATCGGTTTTTGCTTTGTTTAGGAGGAGCTTGGAACTCGTAGCCAGTACGAGTTCGAAGGGGCTACTGACAACAAAGTCCAAAACATTTAGCACACAATAGAATCACGGTAATTCAATGCTTCAGTACCTACTTTTCCTCGACAGTTAAAACCATAATGACCATTGGTGCTGTACAAACTTTCGCCTGGAATCGACAGCTCAGCACGAGTGAGATAAAAAAACAGAGTTTTTATAACGCTTTCACTTACCTTTAGTTCACAGTACAACCCTTGTGGCCGGATCTGGCACGGAGTCATAATGGATAATGGGATGCTATCCCATACGATGCTAGGTGGAGCAGGCTCGGGTTTAGGCAGGAGTTTAACGCTGCCAGTTGCCCTCACGAAGTCTTTAACCACCTGCGGAGTTTCGCGCGCATATGGCGGTAAGGAATGCTGCAACCATCGAGCCATGAGGTTCAGAAACTCTAAACACTTGGGCGTAGTGCCATCCTACTCATCAGGAGAAAAAATTAACTTTTGAGGTTCTTAAACATTACCGGTAGCATATTTTCCGTACCGTGCACGCAATAACGAGATCTATGAGCGAGACCTTAAACCCTTCAAGACTCAGTCGGTCATGCTCTTGTTCATCAAACTTGCGATCATTTTCCCAGTCGTAGAGTACCAATTCCTGAACTTTTTGCCGCGGAAGTTCAGGAAATGCCCACTGGATCAAGCGAAACGTGAAATTTGAATATTTTTCCGCGTCCAGATCCATACCCGAGCAATCCTAAGACGCAAAAAGGTTAGCACATTTCCACTGACAATCACTCTTGGGCTAACCCACTCTCTCTTCATTCACAGAACCGCCTCCAAAAAGTGCTAAACGCCAACAAGTTTCCGTAATCAGTCGCGAAATTTTGGGGTTGAAAAATACATTCAACGAATTTCGCCGATCAGCTTCATCCTCTGTCGTTGTTGCTAATTCAGCACCCGATTTCTGAACCGGGAGCTGGTATCGCTTCTGGAGCCTTTGGAAACCTTCGCGGGTTCGAATACTCTGCTCACCACGGATTCGCCGACGGTAGACAAAGGCTGCATAGCAATTCTCCAAGTCTTCACAGGCCGCCATTTTCTGGGAAAAAATAAATAGATAAATAAATGTCTTAAAATAATACGAAACTACCAAAATAATAATTATAGCAGGTCATATGCACTAAGAGCGAACTTAACGTGCAATTCCGTATTTATAGAGGTGAAGTGCACAATGCGAGCAGCTCGAACCGATGCCAAGGTGCTCGCCTCCAAGTCGCCCTCACAGACGCCACGCTTCAGCTACCTGCTGCGTTTCGGTCTCGAGTCTATTGGCGTCCACTACGTGTCTGTAGATCTATTGCGCAAGGCCAAGAAGAACCAGATAACAGAGGTCTATGGCTACAGGAAGATACTTTCGAGCAGGTTTTATTTACTGACAAGAATTGTAATTTATCTGCTGCACAGCGAGAGTACTGGGCGCTATGGAGATTGTTACACGACCTGGTGCTCGTGATTCTTGCCGACTTTGACGTAGATGTGGAGGAAATGAAGAAAATCAACGACGATAGGACGCTCGAAAGCGCACTCTTGGACCCAGAGCAGCACGGTTGGTGACTATCAGCCTCATGCTGTGCAGGACGATCGCTGACTTTGGCGTCTAATCCGCAGACATCCATGTAGAGCTCGTGCAGTTCTATCTCTATGACTGGGGCTTCGTGTGCACATCCTTCTACTCGGAATCCCGTCCGTCCAGTCAAGTGCTGTTACTAGCGATTGCGTGGCTGCTCGCCTTCTCTCGATTCTTCAAGAAGCAGCATCAGTACATTCTTGAGGTATGGAAGTCGGTTTTTATTGAGAGAAACTATCGCTTGACTGAGTTTTGTCGTTGTGTGTGTTGCAGCGGGTCACTGGATGTAAACAACTGCATTTGCCACCATTTCCACATGTAAAATCCGATACGAAGTCTCTGGAGTTGCAGTCCTGACTTCATCATACTGATTTGTTTTGTACAGGATGTTGATCTCGATGCTGAGTGCATTGCCAAAGCTGCTACTGAGGCGGTTTCCTCTACGATTCAACCTTGTGACAAGAAATTGCCGCTGGATGGCCAGATGCACCAATTACATCGCGCATTTGGTCGTTTGCAAAGTCATTTGAACGCGTTGCAGGCGTATATTCGTTACCACAAGCGACTGTTGAAGCGTCTCGAGAAGATGCAAGACAAGCCTAGCGATGAAATCATCCCAGCTTACGTTCTCAATCTACTCGCTGGGCCAACTTCAAGACTAGTCGATCAAATACGAGTGTTATCACACAGGTGACGTTGTTGTGAGTCAATTTAGTTCCAGATCTGATCTAACTGCGTTTGCGTGGCTTTAGTGTGCAGCTGATTGAGGACGAAGCGCTTTTTTACAAGTGGATTAACGGACTCGTACTCTCGCTCAATCGCGGCGATGTTTCCAGTTCCCATACAAACCCAATCCTTCCAAATGATAGCTCTTCCCACGTTGCCTTGCGAGCTCAGATCCAAGAAGCACAAGGGCTTTTCCAAGCACATGCTGAATCCTTTCAGCAGATTGAGCAGGGCTACAAGCAAGCACTGAAGAAGTGGAATTCTGGCCAAAAGCCTCGTTCGCGGGCTCAAATGGAGCAGAAAGTGGAAAGGTTTACGAACGAGGTACAGACACGAGAACTGTTTGACCCTCAGAAGCTCTTTCTCCGTTCGCAGCGGTCATGGGAAGCTTTGAATCTTTACCACTCCAAGAATGGCAAGAAACAGGTGTATCTGGCGACCAAGGAGGAGGTAGAACGACTGCAGACCCAAGTAGCTACTGTCATCAAGGAGATCACTCGGGAATACTGCGAACTGCAGCTTCGATAGGATACCCAAGGCAATTTTAGCAAAAGCTCTTGGTTAAGTTATTCACGGGGCACTACACGAAAACGCAGGTCGGTATGAAATCCGTCGTTGTACCGACGAGAATGCGCCAGGATCTCCCGTTCGGTCTGCTTGCGAAGCAGCGGCAGCACAAGCGTGAGGAAACCGTCACGCACCTCTGGCGGCAGTCGAGGCAGCTCCACGCCCATGGGGAAATCATCAGGTAGCGGCCCTTTCGTATTCACGACTTGGATCAACCAGCGACGCAAATAACGCATCTTCTTGATATTCTTGGTCCACGCTCGCAGGATGTAGGCCACTTCAGGAGACTCCAGGTCAAAGTGAGGAGTGGGGTGGCGCACCAGCTCTTCTTGCCACTTCGGATTCACTGCATCTGCATCTGCAGGAGCCCTCGCGCGTCCACCGCTGTCCTTCTGCGGCTTGGTCACTTTGGCTTCGTCGTCTTCGTCGCTCTCTTCTCCGTAGATGCTGAACTGACTCACTCCGCTGGTAACGCGCTCCTTCATCATCATCGCTGCCTGGTCATCCATCTCCAGCAGATCCATGTGTCGTTGCTGCAGCTCCTTATACTGCCGCGTTTTGTCCTCCACCTGAGCGCGCAATGTCTTCAGTTCGCGCTCCTGGTCTCGAATCACAGCCATGCGCTGTTCCTGCTCGAGAACCTGGGCCTGCTTCTGCTCTGCCAGTCTCGTCTCGAGTTCCAATACCAGTTTGCGCTGCTGTTCGCTGTCGTCCTTTTTACTGACTCGCTTCCCTCCTTCGTTTATAGCGCTCAAGCGCTCAACATCTCGTAAAGCTGCGAGTTTCTCGGCTTTTAGATGGCAAATCGTCTCCTCAGCGTCCAAAAGTTGCCGCTCCAGCTGCGCCACCCGGTCGTTGGCGCTCTTAAGCTCCAGATTAGTGGTCGCTGCTCCAGTGGAGCTGTTGGCGGTGTCCAGACGTGCCTGGCGCCTCGCTAAGGCGCGATCAAAGTCGTCATCAGCGGCTTCTTTGACGCGCTTCTGTGCCTTGTCGTGAGGCTTCTGCGGCGGCGAAGGCTGCGTACTGACGTTCATCTGCTTCAGCATTGCGCGCAGATACGCGTTGTCCTCGCGTGCGCGCTGCAGATCGCGCTGCATCTGCGGCACGTTCACCAGGAGCTCGGCCATCGCGGACTAAAGGAGCCGGTGGTAGGACGCATGCTCATGGCGACCAGAACGACCACCTGTCGGCCGTCTGATTGGCTGGAACTCGGGATCCGTTAAACACATCTGATTGGGTGGAAAATATCTTTTTGGGCCAATTGTTGCGGTGGTCTCACGTCACTCAGCCGCGGGAGGTCACTCTTCCAAGACAAAGCCTATCCAATGCATGTTTTTGTGGGCTGGCATTTGTATGGCACTCGTATGCGCCACGATCTGCTGTCGCAATGCTTCTCCTTTTCACGACGTGTATAGGACGTAGTAGACACCGCAATTGAACTTGGTTTCACTGTTCTCCTTTGCATTTGCGGACTAAAATAACTTCGGGTGGACCACGTCATACTCTTCAGTAACATATTCACTAAGTTCGAACATTTCATTCTTAGGTTCGGATCTGTGACTTGCTACAACAGCAACTTGCCCACACTCTGCACGAACCTCCCGCTGCGTTTCTTCTGCATCGGCTTCCCCATCGCTTGTCTTGGCTGCCATGGCGGCCAGCATGCGCCATCTATCTGCACGAGGCAAATGTGCGGCGGTGAAAGCGCGCTCAGTCTCGTATTTGCCTCCTCCAGCAACAAGCACTAACCACCAGAATGGCCACCGCCTCGCCCGAATTCCTGTACCATCCGCTGTCAGAAGATATGGTGCTCAAGGACAGCATTGAGTTCGATACCACCGCGCCCCTGCCCAAGCGCATGGAGCACGTCATTCTCCGTGTGCAGGACGAGATCTGCGCCGGAATTGAGGCCGTCGACGGCGTGAAGTTCCGCACCGACAAGTGGGAGCGTGAAGGCGGAGGCGGCGGTCGCAGTCGTATCCTGCAGGACGGGAACGTCATGGAGAAGGCTGGTGTTGCCGTTTCCATCATCAACGGAACGTTGCCCGCTGCCGCTGCCCAGCAGATGACAGCTCGCAACGCCGAGCTGCCGGTCGGAAAGGATCTCCCGTTCTACGTGTGCGGCATCAGTCTCGTGATGCACCCGCGCAACCCCATGGCCCCTACAATCCACCTCAACTACCGGTACTTTGAGGTCGAGGTCGGCAAGGACGAGCAGGGGAAGACCAAGAAGGTCGGCTGGTTCGGCGGAGGTGCCGACCTGACCCCGAGTTTCCTGTTCGAGGAGGATGCTCGCCACTTCCACACGGTGTACAAGACGCAATTGGACAAGCGCGACCCCACGTGGTACCCCAAGATGAAGAAGGCATGCGACGAGTATTTCTACATCCCCCACCGCAAGGAGCACCGCGGCATTGGCGGCTTCTTCTTCGATGACCTCACAGACACGTCGGAGGAGACTTTCCAGTGCATCCGCAACTGTGCCAACTCGATGCTTGATGCTTACATTCCCATCCTGAAGCTCCGTAAGGACCTGCCGTTCACTGAGGGGCAGAAGGAGTGGCAGCAGATTCGCCGTGGTCGATACGTCGAGTTCAACATCATGTACGACCGCGGCACCAAGTTCGGTCTGCTGACGCCTGGCTCTCGAGTGGAGTCGATCATGATGTCGCTGCCTCTCACTGCCCGTTGGGAGTACATGCACTCTCCGAAGGAGGACGAATGGGAGGGCAAGACTCTCGAGGTGCTGAAAAACCCTGTAGACTGGCTGAACGTGGAGGCAAAGCCTTAAGTGGTGCATATTCGTTAATTCTACTTCCACCACTCAAGTAGGACTTAGGAATGGAAATCATGGTCGTTCGTGTATGTAGATATTCAAATCAATCCAAAAATTAAAAACAACAAAACCTGCATTGAATACCATACTGGCGTTAAATTATGTCCAGCTAAATTTGAGCAGTTGCAAGTTGCCACGCACTTCCAAACCGCGTAGAAACAGCCCACCCTCTTCAAACCGATTTGTTCGTCCTTACGTTAAGTTCGCACTGCGTGTCTACCCCCACAATAGGATACTTTTGCTCGCCACCGCAGGTTTCAGTCCGAGATTTGCCGTCCCTCATGCGTCACTTCCGGTCCTTGCTGAAGCCCTCGCGGCCGTGGATGGCTGCCGCCGTCGTGCCCGCTGCACTTGGCATCTCGTACTTAGCGCAGCAGGAGGAGTCCAGTCGCTGTAAGGGCTCCATCCCCACGTCCGAGTTCCTGTACCAACCTGTGTCCGAAGACAAAGTGCCCAAGAGCAGCATCGAGTTCGACACCAAAGCGCCACTGCCTAAGCGCATGGAAGCGCTGATCCTCCGCGTCCAGGACGAAATTTGCGCCGGGATCGAAGCGGTTGATGGCAATAAGTTCCACGAGGACAAATGGGAGCGGGCGGGACACGGCGGAGGCGGTCGCAGTCGCATTTTGCAGGACGGCAACGTCTTTGAGAAGGCTGGTGTGGGTGTATCCATCATCCACGGCAATCTGCCGCCTGCTGCAGTGAAGCAGATGACGGCACGAGGCAAAAACCTGAAAGAAGGAGCCGAACTTCCCTTTTACGCCTGTGGCGTGAGTCTTGTGATGCACCCGCACAACCCCATGGCTCCTACGATCCACCTCAACTACCGCTACTTTGAGGTGGAAACGGGATACCTTGACAAGGACGGGAAGGCCAAGAAAATCGGCTGGTTCGGTGGCGGTGCCGATCTTACGCCCAGTTACCTCTTCGAAGAGGATGCGCGTCACTTCCACGCCGTGTACAAGACGCAGCTGGACAAGAGCGACCCTGCCATTTACCCAAAGTGGAAGAAGGCGTGTGACGAGTACTTTTACATCCCTCACCGCCAGGAAGGACGTGGTGTGGGCGGCTTTTTCTTCGATGATCTCACCGATACGTCCGAGGAGAATTTCCAGATGATCCGTAACTGCGCCAACTCGATGCTCGATGCCTACGTGCCGATCCTCAAGAAGCGCAAGGACCTGCCGTTTACCAAGCAGCAGAAGGAGTGGCAGCAGATTCGTCGTGGCCGCTACGTCGAGTTCAACATCATGTACGACCGCGGCACGAAGTTCGGTCTGTTGACCCCCGGATCGCGTGTGGAGTCGATCCTTATGTCGCTGCCTTTGACGGCTCGTTGGGAGTACATGAACAAACCTGCCGCTGGCTCATGGGAGGAGAAGACCCTCGAGGTGCTTAAGAACCCTGTGGACTGGCTTGACGTGCCTGCTGTGGATCTGGAGACGCTCTCGACGGGCGAATTGCTCAAGGAGCTCGCGAGAAGGAGCGAGTAAACGTAAAACCTTTCAATCCCAGAGTGAGGAGGAGGTTTAGCCGTACAAATACCGATACAGAGCTAAACCATTGAGGAAAAAAAAGCGTCTCTATGTTGGAAAATACGACAGCTTTACGGCTGCTTCCTCGCCCTCTCATACTCCGTGTAGTTGCCATCGAAGAACTCAACGCGTCCGTCGCCCTCGAACGCGATGATGTGGGAGCAAATGCGGTCCAGGAACCAGCGATCGTGGGAAATGACCATCGACACGCCGTCGAAGTCCGTCAGAGCCGCTTCCAGCGACCGCAGCGTGTCCACATCCAGATCGTTCGTAGGTTCATCGAGCATCACCACGTTGTGGCCGCCCAGCAGCATCTTGGCTAGATGAACGCGGTTGCGCTCTCCCCCACTGAGACTCCCCACCTTCTTCTCCTGCATGCCTCCGCGCAGATTGAAGCTCGCAATGTACGCGCGGGTGTTGATCCGGTCGCCGCCGATCTCCACGAACTCGTTGTCTCCCGAAATCTCTTCGTAGACGGAGCGTCTACCGCTCAGTTCGTCACGACTTTGGCTCACAAAGCCGAGACTCACCGTCTTGCCGAGCTCCACGCTGCCTTCGTCCGGTTCTTCCACTCCTGCGATGATGTTGAACAGCGTTGACTTGCCCATACCATTCCCGCCCACAATGCCCACAATGGCGTGGGGCGGGATCTCGAACGACAGTTTGTCGAACAGCACGCGGCCGTCATCCAGCTTCTTGCGCAGGCTATTCACCTTAATGACCTTGTTGCCCAGACGAACGCCCGACGGCACCACGATCTGGCCCTCCTCAACACGAGAAGAGGCTCGGAATCCACTGGACTCCATCTCCTGCAGCTTTTTCAGACGCGCCTTGTTCGCCTTCTTGCTGCCCTGGTGGTCACGCGACCAGGCGATCTCCGACGCAATCTGCTTGGCTCGAATCGCGTCGCTCTTGCGTTGCATGTTGAAGCGGTTGCGGCGTTGGGTCAGCCACTGGGTGTAGTTGCCTTCGTACGCGTACGTCTCCCCACGGTCGAGTTCCAACACCCAGCCAGCCACATTGTCCAGGAAATAACGGTCGTGAGTGATGGACAGCACTGTGCCTCGGTACTTCTGCAAAAAGTCCTCCAGCCAGTGCACAGACTCGGCGTCCAAGTGGTTCGTGGGCTCGTCCAGCAGCAGCATGTCTGGCTTCTCGAGGAGCAAGCGACACAATGCAACACGACGTCGTTCTCCACCCGAAAGCACCTCCACGTCAGCATCAGCAGCAGGCACTCGCAGTGCTGCCATGGCCTTCTCCACCTCGTGACTCAGATCCCAGCAGCCCAAGTGCTCGATCTGATCCTGCAGCTTGGCCTGTTCTTCCAACAACGCATCGAAGTCGGCGTCCGGCTCGCCCATAGCCATGGAAACTTCGTCGAATTTGGCTAACAGCGTCTGACTCTCCTTCAATCCGTCCATAATGTTCTCGTAGACGTTCTTGGTTGGGTCTAACTGAGGCTCCTGCGGTAAATAACCCACTTTCAGACCGTCCTTGACCCACCGTTCCCCGTCAAAGTCTTTGCTCACACCAGCAACGACCTTAAGCAGCGTGGATTTACCGCTACCGTTGGCACCCAGCACGCCGATCTTGGCTCCACGCAGGAAGCCCAAGCTTACGCGCTCAAAGAGCTTCTTCCCGCCTGGAATGGTCACGCCAACGTCCTTGAGATGACACACGAAGTCTCCAGGCACGCCACCGCCGGCATTGGCGCCCGATGGAGCCGCAAACCCGCGCACAGCAGTGCAAGGATGTTGTAGTGTTGCCAGCCAATTGGGGGCCAGTGAGGAGCTGCGCAGGCGCCGTAGCGCGACGGAGCGCGAAGCGACTCGACGGGAGAGCATCGCGATTCCAGGAAGTGGCTGGGCGGAGGAGATCGATGCAAGTTGCAACGACATTCAGACAACATTTAAATGTGGGTATCGTACATATATTTGGCTTTAAATAAGCAAAAATGCAACACGAGATGGCGTGAAGGTCAAGACTGTTAAACAGGGTAAGTGTATGGGTATGCACATACATGAAGCCTGGCCACAACACCTTGAAGCTACAGAATCGATAGCGCATCGAGGGGCAATCCCGCTAGTGTGGTTGCAGCACAATGTTACTTATCAGTTTTAATTGGTCAAAAGTCATTTTAGCCAATCATCATCATCACGTGATCAGTGATGTCCATCGCTTTGGACATTGTCACCGCTTCAACCTCCGTTGTGTCATTCCTGAAGTGTCCTCTTCCCCGCTATGATCTTCTCTCTTGGACGTCGCTGTCTCCCGCGCTCCTCTGCTCTGCGTACGTTCGCGTCCGCCTCCAACCGCCTCAACCTGGCGGTGGTGGGAACCGGTCGCATGGGGCGTATCCGGTTGGCCGGAATGCAGAACGACCCGCGCGTTTCCATTGCTGCCATCGTCGATTCCAATGCCAGCGCTGATCAACTGCAAGAACTGAGCAGTCAATACGGAACCGAGTGTTTTCCGAGCCTTGCGGAGGCTGGGGACGCTCTACAACGCAAGAACGAGGCAGTGGACGGCGTCTGGATCTCCACTCCGACCCCCACGCACTTGCAGCTCATCAACGACTGCAGTTCTGGTGTATTGGGCAAGAATGTTAAGGCAATTGGCATTGAGAAGCCTGTTGCAGCTCTGGTGGATGAAATTGACGCTGCGTACCAAGTGTGTCACAAGAACGAGGTCAAACTCTTCTGCTCTTTCCAGCGGAGGTTTGACCCGAGCTACGAGGCACTCCGAGTCCAGTGTGTGGACAAGAAGAGCATCGGAAAGCTGCAATCCATCCACACTGTGTTCCGTGACCACCCGTGTCCACCGGTGGAGTTCCTAAAGACTGGAGGGGATCCGTTCCATGACCTGGCGGTGCACGATATCGACTACGTGTGCGATCTCGTGGGCGAATTCCCGACCAAGGTGTACGCGCACGGAACGAGCTTGTCGGCAGAGCTGAGAGACCTTAACGTGATGGACAAAGCCAGTGTATGGCTTGAATTCCCCACTACGGGTGTGGTTTGTACCATGGACCTGAGTCGCAGTGCTGCGTACGGCTACGATCAGCGGATCGAAGTGGCTGGCGAGCATGGAATGCTGCAGGTGCAGAACCCGAGCAGGACTGCGCTGGTGCAGTCCACCGAGGCAGGAATTACCGCCGATACGCTGCTGCACTCCTTCCCGGAGCGATTCCGCGAGGCGTATCAGCTTGAGCTCGACAGCTTCATCGACGTCGTGCAAGGCGCTGCCAACCCTCGCGTGCACTGGGGCGCGTCACGCATGAACACAATCATCGCCGAGGCAGCTCGCATCGCAGCAGTCGAGAAGAAGGTCGTCACTATCAAGTACGTTGGAACCAAGCAGACCGCACCGAGATCCGACCCTGTTCTAGAGTGTGAGTACGCGTTCTAAGTTCAACAATGTTCATAGAACTTTGAGTGTCGAATACAGCGAAAAGATAAAGAGATCTTTTTATTTTGATAAGCTAACAAGTGCTTAAAGGGTCACTACAATTTCAACAATGAAGATATCCGGCGCATTGCCGCTCTTTCTAGCCCTGCGCACCATCGACGC